>ML742216.1:0-53790 GCA_009193465.1 Aspergillus avenaceus
AAAATAATAATTATAATTAATTAATTAAATAAATTAGATTGAATCAAACCATGGTTGGTCCTCAAATTTATTCATTTTCTTTATTAACCTTCGTTAGCTTCACTCATTGGATTTCTCCCCTTCTCGCGCTTCAACCCTCGGCCCCAGAACCTGTGGTTGCTCCTTTGCGAGATTTGAAATGGGGACAGCTTAATTTCCTGCATACCACTGATACTCATGGCTGGCTAGCTGGTCATCTACAGGAGTATGCCATGCCATAGTCGTAATATACAGACAGCGAAAACCCATGCTGATCGATGTACCTATGTAGACCTTCCTACTCTGCCGATTGGGGCGATTATGTCTCGTTTGCCACTCGAATGCGGGAGAAGGCAGAGGCTCAAGGGCAAGACTTACTAGTCATTGACACAGGTGACAGAGTAGAAGGAAATGGTCTCTATGACTCGTCGGAACCCAAGGGGATCTTTATCTCCGAGATTCTACGGCAACAACACATAGACGTGTTGTGCGCCGGCAACCATGAGTTGTACAAACGGAACACCTCAGAAACCGAGTTCTTTACAACAGTGCCCAATTTTCGCGGAAGTTATCTAGCTTCCAACATTGACATAGTTCATCCGAGAACGACGACTGCTGTGCCTCTGGCTCCGAGGTTCAAGAAGTTCATAACCGAGAACCAGGGTATACGTATCCTTGCCTTTGGCTTTCTGTTTGACTTCACCAAGAATGACAACAACACTATCGTGCAGCCGGTTGAGGAAACCGTCAAGGAATACTGGTTTCAGGAGGCTATTAGAGATGAAGATACTGACCTTTTCCTGGTGGTGGGACATGTTCCGGTTCACTCCAAAGAATATGATATGATTTTCAAGGCAATCCGTGCCGTCCGTTGGCATATACCCATCCAGTTCTTCGGCGGCCATTACCATATCCGCGACTTCGCTCGATATGACTCCAAGGCCTTCGGATTAGCGAGCGGTCGATTTATGGAAACCGTCGGTTTCATGTCAATCGATGGCTTGTCAACTAAAACTCAACGGGCCATCCCTGCCTTATCCACCCCCAGCTTCCACCGAAGATACATTGATAATAACCTTTATTCTTTCTACCACCATACTGGCCTCGACCAGAACACGTTCCCGACAGAACACGGTCAAAATGCCTCCCGGCTTATCCAGCAATCTAGGAGCGCTCTCCAACTCGACAAGGTGCACGGTTGTGCTCCTCAAAATTATTGGATGTCGCGCGCCAAGTACCCGAGCGAAGATAGCATTTACACTTGGCTTGAAAAACAGGTGCTCCCTGACATGTTGAGGGATGAATCTCGTGTCGGCATGCCGGCACTTGCTGTCGTCAATACTGGCGCTATTCGGTTTGACATTTTCAAAGGCCCTTTTACACAAGACTCAACCTTCACAGTGTCTCCATTCACGAGCGGTTTCCGTTATGTCAAAAGTGTTCCTTACGACAAAGCAATCCTGATCGTCGATATCTTGAACAAGCAGCCACAGATTCTGACCGATGCTGATGCAGAAGAGACTTACTTTGCTAGTGGACTTGCTCCTCCCGAACACTTGGTTTATTCCCACGGCACGGCGCCTTATGCTAGTCTGGACAGGAATGTTGCCGATTATCATAAGAAACAGACACCGCTGCTAAGCAGCAACAATTCTACGCCAAATATGGTACCCGGGTATACAACGATAGATGATGGAGGTTCGGATGGCGATGATACCATTCATTCACCCATCTCCTTTTTTCGCGTCCCGAATTGTATCCAAGCCCTGGTTTCATCCGAATCACCCGTTGTGCCAGAAGCTGTGGATCTCGTATATATTGATTTCATACAATCTTACGTGGCTCTGGCCGCTAAATACGCAGGCCTAGACATAGACTTTGCGCGCGACACTGATGTGTATATGCCGTCGAAGACTTTCACAGATCTGGTCTTGGACTGGATCAAACATAACTGGAACTGTACTGACGCATGAGTCATGCACGCTGAGTTCCATCATTTTGCTAGACATTAGAGAAAGCGTAGTCTGCGCTTTTATAGCCATTTAAATATGATACAAACTTGCAAGAACAACCTAGTCACCGCCTTCGTACTTCAGCAGCCCCTTTCCACCACGGTAGCCGCTCAAAGTTTCCTGGACAGCCGCGGTGAGCATAGGACCATCAGTCTCCCAGCTCCACTTCATTTCGTCGACGGGAATGTCCTTAAATTTGCCTGCTCGGGTCAATTGAAGGACATCGTTGATAGTGTTTTCCTTGAGTTGAGGGTTTTGGTCTCCCCATTTGCTCACCCAGAACCCATCAAATACAAGGTTTTTGAATATCAGGAGCCCCGAGGGCAGGGAAACCGGCTGTTTCGACATCGCCCCGTAGGTGACTAGGTGGGATCCCGGTGCGAGGGTCTTTGCTAGGGCGGTGGCGCTCTTACCACCGACGCAATTCAGACCGAGCCGAATTGGCTCCTTGCCGTGGCGAGTCAGTTCCTTCACCCGACTCCTAAATTCAGCCGAAAGCAATTCAGACTCTGTGACTACTACGGTAGCCCCTAGCTCACGGAGCTCCTTCTTCAAGTCCGCTGTCGCTTCGGGTGATTCCCTTTCCCGAACGACATTGATCGTTTTGATACCCCATTCCCTTGCAAGTTGAATCGCAGCGCGACCAACGCCACTGTTTGCTCCATTCTGGATTAGCCATTCCTCTCCACTGCGCATCCAATCCCAATCACAAAAGTCCTTGATCATTCGGTATGCCGTGACAGGATTCACACTAACCGTACTGATTTGGAGCGGCGTCAATCCCTCTCGATTTTCGATTCTAATCAACTGCGACTCATCCAATTGAGCATGTGTGCGCCATGTGCCCAGGCCGGTCTGTTTCATGACCACCCAATCCCCTTTACGAAGGGTTTTGACGTTTGAACCGGTTGTGACGACCTCAAAGGCACCCTCATTACCACCTACGGCGGAAGGTTCCTGTGTGCCGAGCGTTGTCTGAAATGGCGGTTTGCTTGGATAGACGCCCTGAATCTGATTTACGTCCGCGGGATTCAGAGGCGCCGCAAGTAGACGAAGAGTGACCTGTGTCCCATGCGGAGGAGAAATAGAATGCTTGTGTAGCCTTAAACACACAGAATCGATCAGAAACTCCATCTGCATTGGCTAATTGTTCCTCACAGCACTAACAACACTTACTGTAAAACATCCTTGGGTTCGCCATATTTGGAATACACAAGCGCTTTGGCCTGCGTATATCCGTACACTGAGATATGTTTCCGACCGCTAGCCCATGAGTCGAATGGAGATGTCCGGCATTGACGTGCAGTAGCCGAGGTTAAGGACGCTCCACGAGTTCTTAAGAGAAGGGAAGTATTGTTATGGAAAGCGTCAATTGCGGATCGCATCGCATTACGCGAGAGCATAATGACAGTCAATTGCAGTTCTACCAGGAAAAACAAGAATGTTACAGGAGTAGAAGGGAAGTCGTTGTTGTTGTTGTCGTCGTTGTAGCAGCAGCAGCAGCAGCAGTAGTAGTAGTTTGGAAGGGAACAAAAAAGACTTAAATTCAACAGAAGAAATTCTAAATGACGTCGTCTTTTTCTTTTCTTTTTTGCCTCAGCCGTCGGGCCGACAAAAACAGAACGCGGGTATTTTTACTCTTAACTTTCTTTTTCTTTTTCTTTTTCTTATTTACCTTTCTTTTGGTGTCTCCCCCCGCATTTTTCTATCCAAATTCTCCCCCGGATTTTATCTTTTTCTGTTCTTTTCTTTTCTCCTTTCTTTTTTCTTGGGGGCAAGTTCTAAATGTCCCTTTTGCGGGAAGCGGAGAGATGCATCGCTAATCAAAAGTCTCATGTTTCCCTCAATGCCTTCATAACAGCTCTCCAGCCCTCGGGCCAATGGCGGGAACAAGCTCGAGATGCAGAACTTCGCGCGCAACAAGGTATTCTTCTTACTTTCACTCGCTCAGCTCCACCGGGACTGACTGGCATGCGTTCGGTCCTTCTCAGCACAACCCAAGTCCAAGGTGGACGGCCGATTGATCGCTATCAAGGACAATATATGTACTCGCAACTTCCCAACGACATGCGCTTCTGGAATCCTCGACAAGTTCTCTAGTCCATTTAACGCAACTGTTGTGGAACAATTGGAACGTGCAGGTGCGATTGTAGCTGGGAAGACTAACCTCGATGAATTTGGAATGGGTTCTCATTCGATAAATTCGCGATTCGGTCCGGTTCAAGGTGTGCGCCACGGCCGTGATGCCGAGCCTTTTTCGGCCGGTGGCAGCTCTGGTGGGAGTGCAGTCGCAGTCGCCACGGACCAGTGTTATGTGTATGACTTTTCTTTGCCCTTTTCTCTCTTTGCCTTTCACTTGCGAGCCCCTGTCTCGAGCAGCAAACGGACTGATCCATACGGCCATTAGAGCGCTCGGCACAGACACTGGTGGTTCAGTCCGTCTTCCGGCCGCCTATACCGGAACGGTCGGCTTTAAACCGTCCTACGGATTGATCTCACGGTGGGGAGTTGTAGCGTATGCTAACTCGCTGGATACGGTTGGCATCCTAGGGAGAAATACGGCTGACGTTCGTGATGTCTTTAGTACGTGTCCTCTTAACACCTTCGGCCTGTGTGGATGGCTAATACATTTCTAGATATCGTGAACCAACACGACAGGCGTGACCCAACTAATTTATCCCCATCCTCACGCTCCCGAATATTTTCACATCTTCAAACACCGTCTCTTGCATCTCGGATGACCAAAACCCCCCTTAGAATCGGCGTTCCTATTGAGTATAACATAGCTGAGCTGGAACCCTCAGTTCTACACGCGTGGTTGCGCTCTTTGGTATACCTGGAGCAACAGGGCCACAGTATACATCCCGTGTCTCTCCCAACCACGAAGCTGGCTTTGTCCGCGTATTACGTCCTTGCGCCTGCCGAAGCATCTTCTAATCTGGCTAAGTATGATGGTGTCAGGTACGGGACTCCTTTTGAGGATGTGGACGGTCATAAACAATCTCAAGGCTATCTGTACGCCAACACTAGGGGTCATGGACTAGGCTCTGAAGTTAGAAAGCGAATCGTGCTTGGGGCATTTAGCTTAAGTGCGGACGCTATGGATAATTACTTCATTCAAGCGCAGCGCGTCCGGCGCCTCGTTCAGAGGGACTTCAACTCAATCTTCAAGGCAGAGCAACCGTTGGCATCTCACTGGCCGGATGTAGAACCCGCATCTGTCAAATCTGGTGTAGATGTGATAATATGTCCGACCGCGCCGTCACCCCCACCACGTACGTCAAATTTGATGCATCCTGATACTGCATCCTCACCTCTGGACGCATACGTGAGCGATGTTTTCACGGTCCCTGCCAGCTTGGCTGGCCTCCCAGCTGTTTCTGTCCCGGTCACGGGGAGTACTAATGACTTAGACGCCGAGAACGGAGGCCTAACTGGCATTCAGGTCGTCGGTCAGTATGGAGATGACGAGCTGGTGCTGAAGGTAGGCGAACTGCTCGAGGGTAAACAGTTATAGAACTCTTTCGTACATCTGGAAATACCAGGCGTAAGCTTTTTTTTTTTAAAAAAAAAATCATATTCTTGAAATCTTCCGATAACAAGATTGGATCCATTCAGCCCCCCCCTTTCCCATCTGTATTGGCATGTGTCATTGATCAGTATAACAAGTAGCAGCTTCAACCCGTCTCAGTGCGAGTGTCCGTGGTAGTCTAATTTACCGATATCCGAATATTCTACATACGGCGGGTACTCCAGGCAAAAAGAAAAAGAAAAGGATCTATACTGCGCTGCCTACGCTCAACATATGCCGTGAGGGCACATATCTGGTCAAGGCATTTCAGTACCGTCGTCCACAGGAGCATTTTCGGTTCCGTTAGCATGTACATCTGCACTTGGTGTACCTGCCGCATCCTCAAACGTAGTTTGCACCCCGGGGACACCCTGAGTGCCGACGGTGACGTCTATAGTTGAAGCGCCCGTTTCGGGATCTGTAGATATAGCGGATTCGTACGCAGCCCCAACTCCCGCTTTTAACACCTCGGTCCCCCCAACAACGCCAGTACCATTAACATCCATCTGGGCATTACCCACAACATCGCCATCTACACCACCCCACACGAACATTGCCTCAACTTCGTCGACAATGTCGGCCACGACATCCTCCACTATCTGCTCGTTGAAACGGTCCCCAAACCCCCGAACGGGGTCATTGGTCTCTGCATGAGGAGGGCCAACCCACCATGGGCCCTCGAAACGACATTCAACTGCACCACCGCCGTAACAACTCACAGCAGGGTAATACCCAATCATGCCATCATCAGCGTTTTCCCGCTCACCAAGGCCGAGGTTATTGGTCCCATTCGCAAGCCGGCTAGCTGGGGGTAGGAAGGCATATAACTCCTTAAATGGAGTGCCCATTTTCACACCATTTTTGTATATCGTGATACTTGATCCAGGCAGTGTACGCAAAGAAGCATCCTCGGTGTTCATCGGAGAAGGTGGTCCGAATGTGGGTGTTTCTTTGAGGTTGAATGCATAATCACGTAATTGTTTTGTTGGGAACACGTTTGATTGTTGCCAACAGAAATCTGACTTATAATGGAAAGGAATGCGGTCACGCACCACATTGGCAGCAACAGGTGACTCCAGATTGCGTGTCCCCATGTGTTCATCGGAAGGATCGTAGGTCCCTTCAACGACTTTCTTATGAAGCGCAAGTGGCGGTAAAGTTATGAGCATGCCAATCACATCCCCCTCTCGGATTGACTCGCCCTTTGGAAAGAAGTACTCGCAGCGCATTCGGTTAACAACTTCGCCATTCACGTCACGAATCCCATAGCCGTAACAGTCAACACCGACATTGACGTCAAGATCTGCTTCCCTGCGTGCAAATCCAAGGCGAACATGACCCCTAGAAGGTAGACAAGAATTACCATTCCCAGGTGTTGTTTGAGAGTTATCCATAACGCCACTTATTATGCGGGCCTCATAATAAAATGTCCCTTCACGGGCGCATACATTAGCACGGGCAGTGTGCCATGGTCCGTTGGTAGTTACTGCAAGCGCATTTTCGTTGAATAGTATGGCTGCGGGAGAATCCTCAAAGCTAAATCGAGCATTGTAGGGGCGCACATCAGTTTGGCGGTATTTGATATGCGGAAAGCCAGGGTCGGCTATGGCGTAAGTATAGCGAAATCCATTTTTATTCGTGAGCTTGTCGACGACCTCATAAAAATCCCAATGTTGCCCGATGGTTTCAGAGGCTTTCCTCGTCACATAATTCAGCTGGCGGGGTTGTGGAGGAAGCGAGTCGGATGGCCTGGGCTCGGCAAGCAGCAAAGGTCGGAGGATACTGAGATCCGCACTTGAAAGTGCTGCGTTTTGAACTGCAGTAGCTCTCTTTTTGGTGGGTATAATTTCCTGGTCCAATCCCTTCGCCTCGCGCTTTTTCCGACTGTCACGTTTGTTGCGCTTAGACCTCGGACCCTCTACTTGTACCGATGCATTACTGGGGGGAGCGGGGGATGATCTTATGTTGATATCTGATAGTGTTCCATTCAAAGGAGTGCCGCCCGGTGGTAAAATCGGCGAGTTGATATTAGACGACGGCGCAGAAGACCCTGTAAGTTGCGTAGACGCCATGTCCGCACAGTTTCTCTCGAACTTTGGATGATCTTGAGAATGCAAGCATTTACTGGCTTGCTGTCGTGATATCGGGGGTTCAAGGGGTAGAGATACTAGTATGTAATCAATCACGAAGGGGACTATTTCCCTAAAGATCCAGAAATGTAGAGGCTTCTCTTTATACTAGAGAGGAATTTGCATTTGTTTACTGGAAAGTATTCGAATTAAACGGAGACTAGTGAGCAACCTGCAATGGATTAAATAAAGAGAGAGAGAAAAAGAAAAGTGATCGGGGTCAGTGAGGTACGATGAGGGCAATCGATGGATGGTCGAAGGGCAATTCAGAAGCATTAATTGGGTGTATGTATGAATGAACTAAAGAATCATCCTGTAAGGGTCGCTGTTTGTTCAGATGTTGCGACCAAAGGCGGTCAAGTCTTATTATCTTGGGCAGAAAAATGAAGCTTGTGAATGCCATTTGGTGAGGGGTAGTAGAGCGGTGAGATGTCCCCACCATTCATCGAATGCAGCTGGAAAGCGGTGAGTTTAGTACTCCCACTTTCTGAAGGAAAAAAACCATTTTTACAAAAAGTTCCGATCACATGATCTGGAAATTTACACACTTTTTTCGATCGCAGAGAAAGAAAAGGCTGAAGAATCCGACCGCTCAAGTGGCCAGTCGCAATTTATGATTTGTTATGCTATAGGCAATATTTGTTGAACCTCTCTATCTTCACTACCAATTTACTTCTGCCCTCCATTTCGGGGAAGCCATTTACGATGCCCAAAGCTACGTCGTCGCGCTCCGCCGCTGCTGGCCGCAGGCACAATCCTCTGGCTGAAGATATCATGACTACGGGGCATTTACGGACACAATCTACGAAGAAGAGCAAACACAACTCACAATATGATGAAGACCAAGAGGGTGGCGAGCGGTTTGTTGACGCAAAATTGTCGCGCAAGATCTTGCAGATTGGGCAGGAATTGGCCGACGAGGACGCTGCCGAACAAAAAGCTACCATACGCACGTCCGGAGCCAGGGAAAATCCAGCTTTCGATTTCGAATCGAGGTTTGGGGATGATGAAGACCTGTCGGATGATGAAAAGTTTAGAGACGATCAGTGGGGTGATGAGGAAGAGATTGAAGAGGTGGTACGTATCTGTATCTGTATCTGTTTCGAGAAGGACTCTTGCCATTGTTAACATCCCAAGTAGGAGGTTGACCCCAATGATCTCGATATGTTCAACAAGTTCATTCCCCGTGGCGATGAGGATCCCATATTTAATCCCGGAGCAGAGGCTGCTGGTGGGCAAGGCACAAACCTTGCCGATCTCATTCTTGAAAAGATCGCGGAACACGAAGCGAAGCAAAACGCAGATAGCAGTCCCTTTATTCAGGGCGGTGGGTTACCAGAAGATGCAGTGCAAATACCAGCCAAGGCAATTGAAGTTTACGAAAAGTGAGCACGGATTAGATTCTCTTGGTTTCTGGTGCTAATCAGTATTTAGAGTCGGCATGATTCTCTCCCGTTACAAATCCGGACCGCTTCCAAAGCCTTTCAAGATTCTTCCCTCTATCCCCAATTGGCCGACCCTTCTATCCATTACCCGGCCGGAGTCGTGGACCGCGAACGCTGTCTATGCCGGAACCCGAATTTTCATATCTTCGAAGCCAGCCGTCGCCCAAGAGTATATCTCCACAGTGCTTCTCGACCGCGTCAGAGAAGAAATCCATGAGACCAAGAAACTGAATGTTCATACGTATAACTCATTGAGGAAAGCCCTCTACAAACCAGCCTGTTTCTTCAAAGGGTTACTGTTCCCTCTTGTCTCCAGCGGCACTTGCACCTTACGGGAAGCCCATATCGTGTCATCGGTCATCGCACGGGTATCTATCCCGGTTTTACATTCTGCGGCTGCTTTGTTACGGATGTGCGACCTCGCTGCGGAACAGTCGATGAGATCGCTTGAGAGCACCGGCGCGGTCAATATGTTCATCAGGGTCTTCCTAGAAAAGAAATACGCGCTCCCGTACAAAGTTATCGATGCGCTTGTGTTCCACTTCTTGCGCTTTCGAGCCAATGAGAATGGCGAAGATGCGATGATGACAAACGGGTTATCAAAGGAGAGCAAAGCATATAAACTGCCTGTTCTTTGGCATCAGTCACTCCTTGTGTTTGCGCAGCGCTACCGCAACGATATTACGGAAGATCAACGAGAAGCACTCTTAGACTTACTGTTAGTTCGCGGGCATAAGGACATCGGTCCTGAAGTTAGACGGGAACTCCTAGCGGGTCGAGGACGAGGTGTGGTCGTGCCTGATCCCGAGAAGCAAGGAGCTCTCGATGCGGGTGATGACACTATGGATGTGACCATGTAGGCCAATCATACTGATGACTATCAAAAAGCGATTCTCTCTCTCCCTCCCTCTCTCTGTGTGCGTGTCTCTCTCTTCCTTTCCTATCTATGCTTTGATCATCAGCCATGATTTGGATGGGCGTTGTTATGGGATAATATCTTGTTTTTTCTTTCTTCCCATCATAGTTCTTGCATATATTCCCTTGGTTTTGAATGCATCGTTGCATGTTGATGCCCACGTACTTCCATGAACAGATGTAACCAGGAATCTAACAAAAAGTTGGGTGAAATCCAAAGTCGAAGACAATTGCTCGCTATACCTATTTAGCTGTGTTTCTGAGCAGGAGTGCAACAGATCATAATGTCAGTTGGAAAGGTTTGTAAGTATATGTAGTATCTAGGTTCAAAATGAACAATTAAATGATTCACAAATGTGGACCCGGACTTTCTTCTGGACTAGATAATGAAGAAAGATTCCTAGCTTATTTACCGGCTGAAACAGATTTGAAGTAATGTATATCTAGGTATATATTTAGATGTGTACAATGATATACCTACGCAGCGCATGAGGTATGCGGTAGAGAGTAATAAGTGGGGGACGAACAATAAGGGAAAAGGGGGGTGTAGTTTGGATTCTAGAACTTTGTTCAGGAATCAGTGTATGACTATCTATGGGGCTATGGGCTGATATGAGGGAATTCCAGTACATTCCATTTTCATTGTGTGGATTCTAGGGGTCGTGTATTTCAGTAATTTGAGTCAAATTTCAGTATTTCGAAATTCAGGCCCTTTTTTTCGTAGCGAATTTCAACTATCACGTGACTAAAGTGGATCCTTCTTAGTCAATCAGATTTCTAGAATTCTTTTACCATAATATAGAAATGACTGTTTGTGGATACCTCCCAAGACACACTAATTTATTAGCGTATTTAGTGTTTCGAAACAGTTTTTTCATTTCATGAAAGGACCTCCAAATTTCATGAATTTCATGAAATTTGAAATACCGGACACCTGCGCTATCTTCTCGAGTTTGTGACTTTGATTTTATTGGTTGCTTTGAACAAGCTCAATTGGTTGCATATTCCCCGTCTTTTTATTTTATTCTAATTTCTCGCCTTATTTCTCTTCGATGGGTAAGAAATGCGGAGAAAGAAAGAATGGCAAGAATCAGTCTACGACGAAATCAACTATACGGCGCCAAAAGCGCAAGACGCAGACCATGAGTCTGGAAAGTCGAAAAAAGTGCTGGAACCCCATCATTGTGGAACATGCCGCACGCGGGGGCAACCATCCACAGCAAGGGGGTTCCGAGTGATTCAGTCAATTGGGGGGCAGCAGATGAGAGTAAGCGGTTCATGCAAGCTGGAGCCGAGGACCATCAGCACGATCTACCTCTTAGGGGCCGGGCGGGTGTCAATAGTCCGAGCCACCGGCTTCTAAAGCTCTTAGCCCCCAAAGCTAAGAAGAACTGAAATTGGGACGACTCAGTTCTCGACTGGGGTGTCTCCCATGAACAAGCAGACGAGAAAAAGGACGAACACGAAGGGTTGAACTTGGTAAACAGTGGTACTGTACAGGATATATTCAGTTTTCATTTTTTTATCCGTTCTCTTCCTTTCTTTTCTTTTTCAGATGGCTGAAGTTAGTCAAGATGCACGCTGTGTCACCCAAACCAACGGGTCCGACAGTCGAACAGTGGTGTACGAGCGACCGTCAAGTCACTGTGTGTCTCTCCACTGACGTGCAGGTCAGACCCTATATCAGCCAGTGATATGATGACGAAAAACAAGGAATCGGCAGTGGATCGTAGGATAAATTGCTGAGCAGTACTTACGCCCGACGCAAGGCGTTTTAAAAGATGACCCAGTCCATTCCTGTTTAGGGTTAGCGGACCCTCCCCGTGAGCAGAACCGCATTGGGAAAAACACGCGGATGTCGACGGGTCAAAGTATTTGTCAACTACTACAATTCGAGGCTCAAATTCCTTTCGGCTTTTCTACGCTACTGATGCCTGAGACCCTCACTAAGTGATCACTATTTTTTAGTCTACTGGAACTATGAGCTCACTAACCAGCTCATCTCATGATGACTATCCACCTAATGTAGTCGGAGGGCGATCATTAGGGCTTAAAGCTTTTTAGGGTTGCCTGTCATGACAGATGAACCCGGGAATAATTGCTCGAAAAACAACCCAAACCCCAAAAATACAGGAGAAAAAAATAAAAAAATAAAAATAAATAAAAATAAAAATCAATTTCAAAAGAAAAAGAAAAAGCAAAAGAAAATCGCCGTCCGTGATAGTTTGGGCTCCATTCCGGTGGCACACCCGTTATTATACAGCGTCTTCCGGCGACACGAGGTAATCTTCCGATGATGGCCGTGAACTGTTCTGTAAGTAAGCCGCGGAGATCCCAGACAAGGAACAGGAGACGTTACTGTGCTCTACATGGTGTATTTGGGCTGTGTCAGCAATGGCACAGGTCACCGTACCATGCGGTATGTATAACTTTGTTCTTTTTTGTTTTTTTTTTTTTTTTTTTTTTTTTTTTTTTTTTTTTTTTTTTTTTTTTTTTTTTTTTTTTTTTTTTTTTTTTTTTTTTTTTTTCCTTTTTTTTTTTTTTCCCTCTTGATTTCCCTCGCAGCCTCTGCCTCTTGCACCTTATCACTTATACTTTACCTTCAATAATCACGCATCCCAAATGACGCAAAACGCACGTACGGAAATTCGATGCTAATGGCGACTTGCAGTTTTTGACGGCTGTAAACCGCGTGAACGACCAACCACCCTGACATACGCGTGGAAAAGGAAATGCCACCGGTGCTCAAAATCTATCGAAAAGCTATGCAATGATACATCCGACTCAGCAGATCTTCCAGCTGCCTGAAGGATATGTACAAGTCAGATGGCTTTTTTCCTTGCGCACGAAGTAAAGGGGGCGATCCGAGAACTAACTATACAACACGACCACTCAGAGAATGGGGGTTACTCTCAGCGATTTGATCTCGCATTACGTTCACTGATCAGTTGGACAGGCCAATCAGGCATGGGCTCGACCACCGGGAATCATGAACTTTGCTGATCACCGAGACTTTTCCCATGTGCTGGCATATCCAAGCAATCTCCGTTAAACTTACGACTATCCAGGTCATCGTGACTCTCGCCTGTCCCCGAAGATCCTCGCATGGGCTGCCCGGAGGGCAATTACATGGTATATCCCTTTCAAGTGGGTATGTTCCGGGTTGCCATGTCATGTGTTAACGGTGGTCCCTATCCTACCCTGCATATGCCTCTCCCACGCCCTCGTGATGGCTCATACTGCCGGCTCAGCAGGCCGTCGTAAGCTACGAACCTTCACAAATGGGCGGGAAGCCAGCTAGAACTATTATCATTAAGCGAGGGTGGCGCCTTCGAGAAAAGAAAAAAACTAGGAAGAGAAAGAAAAAGAAAAAAGGATTACAGCCACGTCTGAAACCTCCCGAATCCGAACCTGCTCCAAGTCTCAGCCTTGGCACTGTCTACCAGCAGGGCAGGGAGGTTATATGACCAGAGAATAGAGAGGAAGGGGGAGCACAGACCGACGGAAACTCTCGATGGCACAAAGTATGATCCGTCACCTGTACCCGGGAATAATCCTCCTCCCGAATCGAGTAATACTGAATGCGGTTATCAATTCGGAGAGTCGGTGAAGGTTTGACAAGTTAAACCTCCTTTATTCTCCTTAAGCTTCGTTCATTCTTACATTGTTACATTCATTACATTCGACCCGTCAATAACCTATATATAACACCATAACAAGAAAAAAAAGAATATATTTCCCCGGAACGGACCGCAAAAACCCCGTCCTGACCAGTCTATTAAAAAGGGGTATAAACTTGGAAGAACTTGAACTTGAAAAAAACCAATGAATTAATCGATAATTGTCAATAATAAAACCCCCTACATCAGGGTTATATTAACAAAACAGTCCTTAACCAGGAAGTCATATACCCAGTATGAAACAAAACTAATCTTCCAAAGAAAGAATAGAAGAAAAATGGGTTAACGTTCTATTCCAGGATCTCCTAGAATGTTACCCTGTACAAAAGTGGCTGGTTATAAGCAATAGATACGTAGATACATGCATGCAGGCCATTGTCGGCACTTTAGTTTAGTTTAGTTTGGTTTTACTTGTGTACGCAATTAGTAGATTGGTACTGGGATCCATGTCGTCGATCTATGCACTTAACCTCTTGGTTATTTTCAGGTTAATATATCTTTTATCTAGATGAGTATTGGTAGTGTTTTGTGTATATTTAGATTCGTAGTGGAATTGACCGTGTGCGAAAAGGGGGTAAGGAGGAAATAAGAAAAGAAAAAGAAAAAGAAAATAGAATATATCCACAGTCTAGGTACTTACTAGTAGCTTACTTACTAGCCACTAATTGAACCGGGTGTATAGAGTCAGCGTGACTTTGTATGTAATATACTACTCCACATACCAATTAGATCTAGTATCTATACTTCAATCAACACATACAATTACTATTTTCTACAGATATACCTTGGCCCGATTTGAACGCTATGGGATACTATAACATAAATACATTCAATCAAGATATATACGTTTATTCAACCGTACATAATAACATATAAATAACATATAAATAATATATAAATAATATATAAATAACATACAATACAGTAATATAAATACATAAGCTAGGGGGAGTGTGAAGGTAAAGGGTAAAGAGGTTGTGATGGACGATGTGATATGTCTTTTATTGGATTCTGGACCAATGGAATCTGCTGTGGAGTGGGGGTTTGTGGCGGTGATGGTAGGTTTGTTTTTACTTGCTTTTTACTTCCTTGATTTTTTTCTGGTTTTGGGCGTGGGATGTTTTTGTTCTTTCTGTCTTTGTTTTTTCCTTCTTTTGTTTTGTTTTGTTTGGTTTGGTTTTGTCTGGGTGGTGTGTGTTTATGTCTATGGTTATGTCTATGGTTATGTGTATGATGTGTACAGTATGAATAGATGAATGGTACATTTCTAGACTATTAGTGCTTCTTCCGAGATGGTCGGGCATTCTTCTCCCGTCGGTGTTGCTTCAGTTTTCTGGCGAGTCGGATATCGTCTGTAGACTTCAGCTCGCTCCTGCCACCAGCAGCGGCACCGCCGACCTTGGACAGCTGGCGCTGCTTGGCCGCGTCGCCCTTCTTCTTCATCTTCTCGTAGTCGCCACGTAGACGGTCGGCCGACTTGGGCGCCTGGTCCTTCTTGTGCTTGAAGCGGCGGGCGTTCATGGCGCGATTGAGCTCGGCGTTCATGCCGGGGGTCTCTTGCTCGCCCACACGTGGCAGCTGGCTCATCCGCTTGCCCTTCCTCCAAGCGTCGAAGCGGCCGCTCCGGAAGCTGGCGGCGATTTTGGCGCCACTCTCTCCACGTACCAGATGCGTGCCCTTGGATCCGTCCTCGTCGTTCTGGCGCGACACGTACTTCTTATGTCGCTTGTCCCAGCGCTTCATGGCGCGCGGCTCGGCGAATCCGCGCCCGCCATCGTCGTTTAGTAGGTCCATTGTGACGTTGCGGGAGGCTTGCGTAAAGTTGGCGTTGGTGCCGGTGTGCACGCCGTATGCGCGGTCCTCGGCTAGGTTGGTGTTGGTCGGGGTGTACGACATGAAGTATTCGGGGTTCTGGAAGGATGCGGCGCTGTCCTTCTTCGTCTTGCCGCCGTTGTAGGATGAGAATGTGACTTCGAGGTCCGACTCGGACGCCAGGGACATGTTGTCGGGCACGCCTTCGCCCACGTCCTCGTCTTCGTCTAGTTGGTCGGCGGGCTCGTCAGCCTTGTCGTCGGCTCCGCCGGTGGCTGCGTCTTCGAGGAATTCGGACTGCTTGCCGGCCAATTCGCGTTTCTTTTTCTTCGAGTCGACGGTCGTGCGGATGCGTCTGATCGTGTCGACGGCTTCGTCGCCTTCGTGCTTGCCGTTGCGGCGGTTGTGGACTTCGAAGATCGTCTCGTTCGGCCGGTAGCCGCCGATCCGGGCCAGCATCTTCTCGCGCTCCACTTCCATGTTGCTCGTTTCGTCGCTGAAGAGAGGGTGGATGGCTGTCCAGTTGTCGGAGGAGACTACCTGTTTCGACCGCTTGGCACTCTCGAGCGAGGCCGAGTTTCGTGTCCGCATGTACAGCTTTTCTCCCTTGGATGCGACGGACCGCTGTCCTGCAATGTCGGCGTCGTCGTCCAGCACCTTCGTGACCCACTCGCAGTTTTGAGACAGACCGTCCCGGGGCAGGCTGCCGACAACCACGTCTTCAGCGAAGTTGACCTGGTCGCCGTATTCGCGCCCAACGACTAGTCTCCTGCCGAGGAACAGCTGTAGATCGAGCATGTAGGGCGCGTCTGCGTCTCGGACGAGACTGTAACTCCATCCTTTGCGTCCAGCACGGGCTGTACGACCGACACGATGGACGAAGATCTTGGGCTGGGAGGGGAAGTCGAAGTTGATGACGTTGGCGAGAATGGGGATATCGATACCTCTGGCCGCGACGTCCGTGACAACTAGAATGTTAGAGATACCAGCTCTGAAGTTCTGCACTTGAATCTTTCGGGCCGTCTGGTCCAGGGAACCGTAGGCGTAGGATGTCGCGAATCCAGCTTCCTGGCATAGCGAGTACAAGAAGTCGACGTGGTGTTTTGTGGCGGCGAAGATGATCGTCGAGTGCTGAGTCGGCGATTCCCGCGTGTTGACGTCCTTGTCTGAGCGCTTGCGCTTCTTAAAGTTCCTAGGGCCATCTGCCTGCTCCTTCAGGCGCTGAGCGGCCTCAGTGGGGCCTGTAGGCATCTTGATAACCTCATGGAGAATGTAGAGCAGGGCACCCTCCTTATCCGCAGACTTGACGGAGAAGAACACATTCTGCAGATCAGGCGAGATCTTGCTCTCAGTATCGAGACGAATAAGCGTAGGGTCCTGCAGACCGGCACGGGCGAACTCGACCAACGATTTCGGCAGCGTAGCAGAGAACAAGAGCGTCTGTCGGTTGGCGGGCAGTCCGTGCAAAATCTCCGTAAGCTGTTCGGCGAAACCCATCTCGAAGAGCCGATCCGCCTCATCAAACACCACATACTTGATACTCGACAAGTCCAGATCCATCTCGACCTTCAGGTGCAGGAAACGACCGGGCGTGGCGATGATAATGTCAGGGTTCCCAGCCATCATGGCAAACTGTTCCTCCAAACTATCACCACCAACCAGCAGCACAGACTTCAAATCGGTACCCTTACCCAGCTCCTTGACGACCTTCAACGTCTGCAGCGCCAACTCACGCGACGGCGAGAGGATCAACCCCCGCGCGCCAATCTTCGTACTATGCGCCTTCAGCTTCTCAATCATGGGAATCACAAACGCAGCAGTCTTTCCGGATCCAGTACGCGCCATACCCACCACATCCTGGTCATCCATAATCACGGGGATCGTCTTCCGCTGAATAGGCGTCGGGACCGAGAATCCCTTCCGGGTAATCGCTTTCAACAGATGCGCGTTCAGCCCCATAGCCTGGAACCCACCGCCCTTCTTGACCGTGCGGCCCTTCAGATTCGACCCTTTCCGGTTCGCCGACGCCTGTTGCTCTGCAATGAACGCCTCATCATCCTCGTCGTCATCGTCCGCTCCCCCCAGGAAATCCAGCTCTTGAGGCTGCGCCGCCTTCCGCGGCCGCTTGACCTCCTTCACAGGCACATCCTCACCAGAATCACTATCATTCTGAAAAAGCGCATTGGTAATATCGAACTCATTCTCCGACGCCGCAGGCGACGCCGCGCGACGAGGCATTTCAATAGAAAAAAACTAATCAAGAAAAAAAATGAATAAAAAGTTGAATGTCCAAAACACAGATAAAACCGGGTATCACAATCAAACCAAATCCCTCCCCCTATATGTTCATTCAAAGGTAGAAAAGGATGTAAAAAAACACGGGAGAAAATTGCAAGTTCTTCCCCGATAATAGAATTTGCTTATCGATCAACATTTTTTTTTCTTTCGTCCGGCTGTGGAGACGTTCAAAGGCGGTCAGGGATTAAAGTTGCCCCGGGAGCAATGCAAACAGGTCAAACAGTCCCCGCAACGCGTCGGACGCGTCCCGAAGCGGTAAAATGGTGATTTGATTAATTTGTCTTTGTTCTGTATAACCTCATTTCACTAGCTCTTCCACTTTCCAACCAAGTATAACAAACTTTTCTAACCAAGTATAACACATAATAAGCATCCATAAAATGGGTGAGTCTCTCTACGATCACTACATACATGCATAACTATGAAACTAACTAACCCCCCAGACTCCGGATACGGTTACGGCTCTTCCTACGGAGGCGGAGGAGGAGGCTTCATGCCCGGCGAGACGAGCAGTCCCTCCGGCAGACGAGTAAGAACTATTTTATCAAAAACATTCACAGAGTAAAATCTAACAAAACCAGAGCGACGGCAACAACACCACCCTCCGCCCCATCACAATCAAGCAAGCGCTCGACGCCACACAACAACACCCCGAAGCAGACTTCCACATTGACGGCGCCGACGTCGGCAACATCTACTTCGTCGGCCAGGTGCGCAACATCAGCACGCAAAGCACAAACGTCACATACCGGATCGACGACGGCACGGGCGAAATCGAAGTAAAGCAGTGGATTGACTCCGCCACGGCCGACACCATGGACACGAACGACCCCAAGAAATCCCAGGTCGTGAATAACGGGTACGCGAAGGTGTTCGGGAAGATTAAGATGTTCGGGAATAAGCGGTTCGTGGGGTCGCATTGTGTGCGGCCTGTTTCGAATCTTAATGAGGTTCACTGTCACTTTTTGGAGGCTACGGCTGTGCATTTGTTCTTTACGAAGGGGCCGGTTGGTGGTGCTGGTAGTGCTGGTGGTGCTGGTGCTGGTGCTGGTGCTGGTGGTGCTGATGCTACTATGGGTGGGGTGGATGATTATTCGGCTAGGGGGTTGCCGGCTATGAGTCCTGTCGCGAAGAGAGTGTATCATTTGTTGAAGACGGAGCCGCAGAGTAATGAGGGATTGCATGCGCAGTTGATCGCTGCCAAGTTGAGCTTGCCTATGCCTGATGTTGCTCGCGCGGGTGATGAGCTTCTTACTTCTGGGGTGATCTTTTCGACTGTTGATGAGCAGACTTGGGCTATTTTGGAGTATTAGATTCTTGCTCTGCGGGTTTTGATGTTTGTTTCGAATACGATAATGCATGGGTCGATCATGTTGTTCTACTTGTCCGATAGCTTTAAGATGTCCCCAAAATTCTGATGATCTTTGACATACTACTGTGCTTGAGCGATTTTAATTTCAGCTGCATCTGCAGTGTCTGTGCTATCGGAGGTATACATATCATTAGTCCTATCTAGTTTTATCTCTTTACAGCATATCTGGCCAGACTAAAACAAAACATACAGACAAACCTCCGGCCCCATTTTGAACAAGACTGAGGTATCACGAACACACGCTGGAGCGTTACGTCATGACTTCATGAATTTTGTGAGGATGATTCAATCTAAGTCATTGCGTTCCTTTGAAGGGCGTCCCGGACGGAACGATCCCAATCGGTTTGCCTTAAAAAGATAGCCTCGATTATGGAAACCAGGAATAGGGCAATGGCAACACCGGACCAGAGACCCAGCAAGCCCCAGCCAAGGCCGAAAGTGGTGCCAAAGCTGATGGGCATGGCCACGGCATAGTAGCAGAAAAGCTGGACGTAACCGCCGATCTCCTGTCGGCCAATTCCTCGGAGTATGCCATTGCAGTTGGCGGCAAGGGCATCGAATAATTGGAACGCTGCGCATAGGGGGAGGACACGTGCTACAAGCTCGATAACTTCTTCTTCGGGGGTAAACAAGCGTGGGATATACGACCGCAGGGAAGACAGCATTAGCATGTTGAGCAGGCCTACAATAACCGCACCGCCCATGGTAACTTTGGCAGATATCTTGGCCGGTCCGACGAGAGTCGCTCCGATCAGGTTTGCAACTCGGGTGCTGCCAGAAATCGAGAGGGGGAAGGGGATCTGGAACGTTATACTCGAAATGGTAGACAAGACAGATTGGGCCGCGAGAGGGGTTGTCCCAAGGTATGACGAAGCTAGGGTCAAGATCTCGAAGGCCAGGCACTCGGCTTCTACCATTACCAGCCCGGGGAGGGCGAGTCGGATCATTGGGCCCCAGTTGCGGAAAGCCTTAACCGTCAGCCCATTCCAACATTCGGACCCTGCAATGAAGTATACGTAAAGAAACAGGAAGAGAGGCATCAGGTTGTCCGTGATAGCGACTGCAATGGGAGCGCCAACAAATCCCCACTGGAATTTCTGTCATCTTGGTTAGACTCGGTGCAAGCGTACGATATACATCTCGATGACTTACCCAAACAAACAACCAATTCATGAAAGCATTGAGTGGTGCACAGATAAGCAAGACGTATAAGGAAGCCGAGAACAGCCCTTGTGCCTGAACATACCGTTTCCCGCTCTCGAACAGAGCGTATCCAGGTGCACCCAGAACGACTACTTTCAAGTACAAGCCAGCAAGTACAGCGACGTCCTTTTCTGGAACAATTTTAGTGAGGACCCGGTCTGCAAAGAACCACAAAACAGCGATTGGGATAGTGATCACCCAGAGGAAAAACACCATCTTTTGCATTTGCAGTCCCACTAGCTTCTTCCTGCCGGAGCCATAAGCCTGCGCACACAGTGTATCTAAGCTAGTTGCTAAGCCTTGATATATCGCATAGCCGGTGATGTTCGCACTCATGCTAGCCAAGCTCACCGCACCGAGTTCCTTCTTGCCTAGATGGCCCAAGGTGAAGATACTAGCCACTGTCAAGGAATACTGGAGTAAAAAAGTAACCACCAACGGAACGGCGTTTTTGCCAATGACTAGGGCTTCGCGTTTCCATGTCGTGTGGATCAGTCCGGCGGTAACAGCCTCTTCCCACTTCCTGTCCACTTCGTCATCATCCTCGGCGTATTCCTGGTCTCCCGTAGCGCCTAGCAGGGACGTTGCCTCCCCCGGAGCAGCGCCGATCTCAATTCGTCGCCGTCTCCTCTTCGTATCCATGAAATTGTTATCACTCAGAAGGTCCCTCTCATCCTCGATCGCCTGCTCACGTTCCCTGCGCGTCAGCCTCTCTCGTTCAGTAGAATGAGGTACAACGGTAGCATGAGAAACGGTTGTGAAATAGCTCGGACGTCGATAAGAGCCAGCTAGGGAATGGGGATTGGTGCCCGGTTGGCTGTTTATCGCGCGAATGGTAGATGTCTCGGAGGCCTCATCGTCGGTTGTTAGCATTGAGCCCTCATCATCCGCGTAATTCTCTAAATCACGAGAAATCGCCGCCTCCGCGAGCGGAGAACTGGATATGTAACGACCATGCAAGGTTTGATCCTCCGCGGCACCGATTGAGCGGCCATTGTCGGCGCGACCCATATTCGCGATGGGTGAGTTGAGATTAAGAGTGAGAAAAAAACAAAAAAAGGCAGAAAAGAGAAAAACAGAACTTAATACAATCCCTTGGAATTATACTCGAGGAAATATACTCGAAAATCAATGATCATGTCTCTTCTGTATTATAGAATATACACTGTCGTTACGCCTGTTGGGTTATCATTGAGTGAGAGAGAACGGGAAGAGAGAAAGGATACCTAGAGCAAGGGAAAACAAGAGAGAGAAGGCAGAAGCGGGGGCGGTGATGGTGTAATGAGAATACGGTCAGTCAACGGGTTTGCCTCTGAAAAGCTTTCAGCCATTGAAATAAAGTTGTATGGCCCATTGTAATAGACTGGATCCACTTCTTTGGCTCCGGCCGATGCATTGACCCTGTTGAGTCACTGGCAATCGGCGACCTAATTCGGATTCCTACAATGAATGAACCATTTGCATGAACAGGGTTCAACGATGAGTAATACAGAATAATAAGAGGCGTCATTATCACATCAGTCGACCTGCAAAAGCCATGCTACTTTGCAGGGTGCAGCAGACTATCCCCCCGCAAAATGGATCCCCACCGTAGACTTCTGGAGGGCGACAGGCGAGCCATAGAGGATGCTTTGCGTGGTGGAGGTGTCGATCAAGGGTTTGTCCGTAATGCTTCGTCCCTCCGTTATTGGGTGAGACTTGAACATCAATGCGCCCAAGAATTTCGAACAACGAACAAGAAACCAAAGAATAGGTTTAGTTTTTTATTATTTTCAGCCACAAAATAAAAGCAAAAAAAGGAACAGGGATTAAAGTGACATCATTCCCGATTCAGACTAGGACTTCAATAATCACGTGGGTCTGTCATCAGATCAATTAAAAAAAGGAAACTTCGACTTTCAAAATATTTTCCCTTCTTATATTTTCTTTTTTATTTTTTATTTTATTTTATTTTATTTTTTTTTTTCTGGTGAATAATTCCCTTGTAGTCTCACTACTATTCAATATCCTCAAGGCACCGACTGGTCCCACCAACATGCCAGATTCAACAACAACAACAACCCAAGATGCTCCCTCGCTCCGGCCGCGGTATAACCCAGTCATTAACATGGCCAACTCCAACCCTGTCCTGGTAGACCAGTGAGCGCAGCCGGTTTCCCGTAAAACTCAAAAGTCTTCAGAGAAAACTAATTCGGAGGGGTAAACAACAATAAAAAGTCACTTAGAAGATAATCACCACATCTTCCTCACCCGTCCTATTCTGGGAGCCCTGCTCTTCGAAAACAGTACGTCCGATGCGCGCGATCACTGCGCGAATGAACGGACCTTTCTCTCCTGGCTTCGTCTCTCTATGTACCTCGCCATTGTGTCTATGGCGATTATCATTTCCTTTCATTTCCATGGCGGACCGACGGGACTGGAGCGTCGGATGTCATTACCCCTGGGAGTGATCTTCTGGGTCTTGAGCTTGGCGTGTCTGGTGAACGGCTTTGCTAACTACGTACGCACGGTGCGGAAGTACAGCCGAAAGGCCGCTTTGGTGCAGAGTGGGTGGAAGACCCAGATGACATTTACGATGGTGGGAACTGTTATTCTAGGAAGCTGTATACTGTTTCTGGCCACGGATGCAAAGCAATCGACCTAGAATTGCGTGCTCAATGGACATGTTTGCTCGGGTATAGTTTATTATAGAACACCACCGTAGTGGACTGCAGATCATGGTTTTAGATTCGACAAAAACAACGCAATCGCTAACCAATATTAAAAATATATGCGTTTTAACTAGCTCTCGCCGTGGTATCATCTCTCAACTAAACTGGATAAACCCCGAGATAAACATCCGCTTTATGCAAGGCAGGGCCATGGGTTTACATGGTATCATCTGTTGCCTTGGAAACAGGTCTCACATCCGGCGAATCTCTTTCTCGCCCTTGTACTGCTCCAAGGATGGGGAGCCGAGGTGGCTCCACCACTCGAACAGCATCGAGTTGCAAATGAGCTTGAACCAGGGGGTGAACTTCAAGCCGGGCTGCTCAAACATAGCCTTCAACTCATCGGCTGACACATACTTGGTGTCCCGGACTTCATTCAGGTTAGGGTCCAGGTCAACATCCGCCTGGATGAAGAGAATATAATCGACTATGAAGATGTTAGCCTGAAGCCGTACAAACGAGAAGGGCTGTCAAAACATACTCTCATGCTCTCCCCACTTTCCATCGCTAGGTGCCTTATAGTGAATTCTGGTGAAAAACTCAAACTTGTCCAAGGGTACTTGCTCGGGCTTGATTCCGAGTTCGTGGTTGAGTTTCCGCTGCGCAGCGCGCTTCACACCCAGGACAGCAGCATCCAGCTCCGAGCCAGTTTCACCCGCAATGCCGAGAGGGTGAGAGCAGCAGGTATTCGTCCACATGTCGGGGAAGGTGATCTTCTCAGTAGCGCGCTGTTGAAGCAGCAGGCGCTTGTTGGAGTCGAAGAGGAAGACGGAAAAGGCACGGTGGAGCAAACCCTGGTCGATATTGGTCATAAGGTGGCCTAATCACAGACAAGAGACCGCAGTCAGCGCATAGTCGGTAAAGGGTTAAGTGTGAGAAGCCATAACCGCGGACACCTCGCTGCAGTACCCTAACAGGTCAAGGCCGGTGCGCACATACAGGTCTTTTTGCTAGCGCTGCCGATGGGCTTGTCATCATCGTCCAGAACAATGCAAACTTCATCCATCAAACGGACTTGTTCCTTATCGTATCCCGCAAGCTCGCTGCTACTACCCGAAGAGGGGTTGCCGCTGGCCGTCGGAAGCACCTCGCGAGCCAAAGATGTGTCGACATCGGGGAAGAGAGTTGCGACGTTCTCGACCGTGATCCGAGGCGGCGCAGTGACTGTGGTAGTGGCGCTCATTATGATGATATTTTAGGATCGACGCGATAGACAAAAAACAAAGTCCAAGTGAAAGATCAAAAAGAGGGGTATCGCAGTTGTAACAATGGCATCTGAAAAGAAGGGGGACAAAATACCTAATCTCCGCTCTCGGGCGGTGAATCGGGGCAATACCGGAGATATCTAGTGTATTACAGTATTACTCTTCATCACAAGACACTATATCGACTCGGAGAGCCAAGATATAAATAGTAATATGGTACATATAATCTTTGATATAATTTTAAAGTTAGAGAAAGGCACTGTTTTTGGTAAGATACTCATAAAACTATTAGATTACATGGTTTAAATTGTAAGTTGAATACAGATGTATGAGTACTATATTCTCCGTAAGTAGTCCTAGGGTCCACTGAAACTTTCTGGCATCTACTAACTTCATCGATGCTGACTAGATGACATAGGATGACTGCAGTGAGTGCCATGATTCTATGATGATTGCCTAGCATATTAACCCTCAATAGGCTCTCTATTACATGATAAGACGTGCTAATACAGACCGAGACCTCGGCACTTTGTCTTTGATGTGCAACTTGCAGCCCTGATTAGGTGTTCCACTCTATAACATAACCAATAATGTCTCTCCCTTTTAGCACTTTGATCTGTTCATCGAAGCCCAGACACTAATCACAGAAGTACCTCACAGAACTTGTTTGTTGTAACATTGCCAGTTGAATATGTTGAATGAGGGTTACACTGAAAGGACAGTATAGGTCTTGACTCCCTTGCATACACAACGTCACAGCCTAAGTTAGTGGGTTATAATGTGGTTACATCCGGGTATACTTTCTGGTGCGACTATCAGTGATGTAGGGTTTACATTCATCTTGTGATGTATAGACATAGTTATTAAAGCGACTTTCCCACTAGACTATTGGCTAATTTAGACTGACTAATTTCTGAAATCGGTTTCTAAATGCTAGAATTATAGTCCCAGTACGGCAACTTTCACCTTTGAAGATAGGAGGCCTAGGGTTGTGCCTATTGGTAGGAAGAGCATGATGATATCATTGGAAAGTATAATACTATTGTCCATCTGCTCATTATCCCAACTTACATTCACTATCCTCCAGAGAGTTTATTGGACCTAAGAAAGAACTACTGATCTGCAGCCTGCTGTACAACTGTACTATTATGTTAGTATGTTCAAAATTCATTTGAAAAGATATTCCTCAAGTCTAAGTGCCCTGATCACACTCTTAGGTCTAAATGATCTCCTTGCTTCTTCTATTTCTCATCTCTCTAGTTCCTTTGTATGAGCTCGAACAATACAAATCAATTTTAGTGATATTAACCGTTACTATTAAACCCCTTCTCCTAAGCCTTTCCGTCTGCTTTCCTACCCTGTTAAAGGCTATACTAGGCATTTCCAGCTACACAGCACAGTACACTCCATCTTCTGTCTAAGCACGTACTCTTAAAATTACTGCCCAGGGGCCGTCCCATAATTACTATCTTTGGCTAGTAGACTTAGTACCGTCCAGTAATCTTCCATCACTTATATATGAAGTATATGGCAAGCTTCTCGTCTGTAGACTTAGTTAAACCTGTGGAAACTCCATTTTAATTGATTTCAGAGCCAGTGCAACTACTAGTATTCTATTACTTGTGTCCAGTATTCGCATCAACAGGAACCAAGTCAGAATGTTTATGTAGGTGTACGCCATGCACTAAAGACTGTATTAAAACACCGTCCAGTTGTTAGAGACTTACAGCAAGGTTAACAGATAGACACTAATACAGTAATACCCAGTATCTGACATATATACGATATCTCCCAGTCAGCCTTGGAAGAATTGCTTAATAACTCACCATCACTTGAATGCAGGCTTTAGACTAAGGCCTTAAGTCATGGAAACACACAAAGTACCTGAAGGACCAGATGATCACTAGTCACTACTCAAAGCATCTAAAATAACAGTGCCTTAGCAAGCAAGATAAGTCCATCTAGCAATAACCATAATCCGATTACTGACAAAATCCATTTGCTAAGTGAGCTTCCGCACTTTTATCAGCCACATCGTATTCAACCCTCAATAATGTCTTTGATGTACACCTATTTTCCCATCTTAAGTGACTGCAAACTCTGATATACCAGAGTAGTTACTTCCATTACGTAGTCATTCTAGTCTAAAAGTCAGAGAGGTTAATAACAAGTGCTAATACAAGTTTTCCAATCCAAATTCGACGCCCTAATCACCAAGGAGCAATCGACAACGACAATAGCGATAGCTCAGCAGCGCATGTCTTGAAGGCTTGACTCATCTTCGAGACCGAAGATAAATTACAGAAAAGATGTAGGTAATAGAAAACAACCTAACCTCAACTACGCATGTAGTTGGGAAATGCCCAGGTTACGGCAAAGCCACTCCGGGTAGGGCACAGTTCTATATACTATTCAAGTGTATATATAGATACGCATGATTAATGACATTACCTCCGGATGTTTTCACCATTCGTCCACGCTATCATGATCAGATATATCTTCTAGATAGTTGTTGTACCCTAGTAATCACTCCCAGAGTCAGACTTCACAATTGCCCTGCGGGAGGTATTATAAGTAATTTCCTTGTTCACCCGCACAGAATCAACCGTTGATCAAGCTAAGAAATCAATGCATTCTTTAGTTTAATATTGCAATATGCTGTAAGCATTGTGCAATGGCGTCTCCATAAGTTCAACATTCAAGATATGCAGTGAAGTCAGTCTTGTAGATTTGAAACACTCAGAGCTGAGGCTTAATTTATTTCATCGATTCAAGGAAATGGATGCGTGTATTCGTTTTACCACTAGAATCTGCATTGATACTCAGACATCACCTTTAATGCAGAAAATTCCTAAACATACTCTTTGGATTATACATATCAGTATCTGTAATAGTAGAGAACGAGGGAATATAGATATATAAACCTTTTACTGACCCACTCTTGTAATACTATTACTCTTTTATCTAAATGGCAAGGTGTCTGTGAGTAATTGAAAGTGCTTTGATTTTTCATTCAAAATGTAATTTAATATGGCGTACAGAATATACTGATTAAGTACTAGATTTAGAGCAATGGTCTAGTGGAGCACAGCAATTTAGAGTTAGAATTTTAGACTGTTTTCATTCTGTTAAATCTTATTTAATATTAGTTCTATGACATTTTGGTCCTGCTTTCTTACTACCTAGGTACTAAGAGTCCATAGTCCTGTAGTCTGGTGCTCTACGCCAATATAGGAATATGCTGATCTATAGTAGAATAAGACTCCATCGCTTCATCATCCCACATACAAGTTACAACTTGTTACTGAGTTACTTAATCACTGCAGAATAACTTCTAGTTCACAGTGTTAGCTAATTGTTCTATTTGCATCCATTTTAGGACAAATTGTGTATACCGTACAGGCGTGAAGTCAATGCAAACCCGGACGCTACACAACATTTTTAGTAGGGCTTAACAGGTGAAACAAAGCACGCGGATGCCTGGCGGATCCCGCTAAGCGCCTACCTTACTACCTAGGTACTGCAACAATAATAGTACCTATCTACCTCTAACTCTATCAATTCAACCTCAACCACCACTATCAATCCAATCCCAAAATGACCAAGAACATACCCTGGCATCCCAAAGAAATCTTCTACAGCCAAACAGACAAATCCGCTCGAATAAGCATCATACATAAAAGCAAATGCTTCGATCTCCCCCTATCACATACATTCTTCCACCAATCTCCATCATCCCTGCAAACCTACAACAGCCTCATGGACTCACTATGTAGTGACGACGACCTTGCCGACGCAGCCGAAGAAGACTTACGGCACTGGGCAATAAGTCCTTTTCTCCCATTCCTGGATGGAATCCCACCTTCTTTGGACCGAACTCCGCTAACGCTTCACGAGTACCGTCACCCGGACACGTATCGTCTTTTGCTGTGTGTGGAGAATGAGAAGCGGGAGCCGCGATTTGATTACAGAGTACCGGGACAGTTACGCCCGGAGGGTGTAGACGTGGGTGATTTCATATTCTGTTCGGGGTGGGGGATATACAGTCCTGAGGACATTGAGATTAAGACACCTAGTCGTGATAAAGGACTCGCCAGTGTCCCGAGTAGGGTGTGTGTCGGTGACACCGTGTGCTTTTTCAAACCGGTCGAGTACACCGATAAGAGGGCTACACTCCGCGAGATGACTATCTACAAGAAACTGGAAACGGGTGGAATTAGTTCCCGTGTTCGAGTCCCGAGATTGATTGGTCTTGTTCTGCATGAGAATGGTGATCTTGTAATTGGGCTTTTGTTGACTCTGGTAGAATGTAACTATAAGTCTTTGGAATGTGTAGTACGTCCTGAGACTCCGTCTGCGCTGCGGATGAAATGGGATGCCCAGGTGACGGACGCCGTGAGTTGCTTGCACGAGGCGGGTATTATCTGGGGTGATGTGAAGGCGGCGAATGCTTTGATTGATGATTGCGGTGATGCGTGGGTGGTTGATTTCGGGGGTGGGTATACGCGCGGATGGGTGAGTAAGGAGAATATGGAGACTGTGAAGGGCGATTTGGAGGGGTTGTCTAGGATTAAGGAGTTTGTCTATAGATAGATGTAGACTTGTAGTAATTCTTGACTGAATATGTACCATGTATCCTATGGTTTAAGTAATGCCAGCATCTCCAGGACCACCATCTACAACCACAAACCAGTCCATTCTAAACCATGCTTATCAGATCTCCGCCTATGCAAGCTATGCGCTGTCAGTCGATCACTCAATCTGATACTCAAGGTACATGAGCCATACAAATCCGGCCGCGCACAGCATCAAAGTTCATGTCATTATACATCAAGAATCTAAATAACAATGCCTATAAGACGCTATCGAACGGCTACATACATTATCAGACTAACTGTTATACAGAGTGACTGAATTACAATGTCTTGAAGATACGGCCTAGTCTACCTAGCCCTAAATAAGATCATACCAACTCACAAATAAACACAATAACAAACGCAATATCCAAATCAACATACCAACAAATCTAGACCTACCTGACAATACACCAGCAAAAAAAGAAGAAGAAAAAAAAGCAAACACAATAATTGCAGCATCCGCCCTATCACATGCAAGATAACAAATAGACTCCACGATTCTATTTCCCCGACGACAACCACCTTACCCCTGTCACTTACCCCTAAACAAGCTTACAAGCTTACCACCCCCATCCAAAGTGACAGAAACCCATCTGTCATTTCAATTCAAGCCATCAAAATTAACACAATAAGGTGGAACCAGGAAAAGGGCAGACAAAAGTACAGACCCCACCACCCGCATATACTATCCAAGGTACTGCGCAGGTATCTTGGCAAATGGCGTCGGGGCCAAATTCCATTCATTTATATTTATTTACATTGAACTGGGCGAAGCTTAAGCTCGAAGATCGATGAAATTACGAAAGTAGTGGGAGATGTGTTTGCTTGCTTCTTGCTTACTTTCTTGCTTATAATTTATTGACTTGCTTACTTGATTATTATTTACTTGTATTTACTTATTTACCTGCTAGAGTCTAGTAATAGTAGTGGTGAGGGGTACATCCATGCCAATAATATTCAATCGCAGTCAATAATCTTCACGTCACGGTTCAGCAGGTGGCCCCCAAAGAAACTAGTCTCATCTGCAGCTGTGGAAAAGTCAATTGATCCGAGAGAAGAGGGGATCTGCGAAAATAGATACATAATGACAAATTCGGATTCGATCCCCGTTTCGGAAGGAAGGGATTAGAGTCGGGGTTTGCATTTATCTTTTTTCTATATACATAAGTTATATTTAAGTCGGTTATACTTATATACCGATGTTGATAAACATTGACAATTATTCCAACGCACAGATGATACTAAGTTTGAAAAATCTAGATTGAGGCCCAAGAGAAAAAAAAAAGAAAAGAAAAATGTCGGAGCTCCGAATATATTAAACGCTACTATAAGTGATTTTAATCTACCGGCGTTACTCCGGGGGCGCTTGTCAAACTAAAAACATTTAGGGCTATCCCACGTAAATTATTCCGCCCGTCAGCGTTCGAGACCCTCTTTAAGCACTTTTTTTTTTGGTTGTTGTTGTTTCGGCGATTCGGCCATTGATTGCATTTCTTACTAAGCTTGGAATAGGATGGAAAAGATAAATCCAATCCCTGATAGGCGCGGAATCTTGCGATGTAATTTCCGTCTGGAGAGAGAGGAGAAAAGCGTTGCTAGAGTAGGTATAGACTCTACTATAGTTAGATAGCTTGGGCATCTGTGGATCGAGACTAGTATAACCTATCAACATCCCCTTACTAGTCTAGCGCGCATACTCCGTAGTGGGAACCCCCCCCCCCCCCCCCCCCCCCCCCCCACAACCAATCTAGGAGCTTCATGGCCAGAATCATGACACGACATCAATTGCCCTACGGGTACCGTCCGTCTAATTGTCTTATTTCGGCCGTTGCTTGGTCATTTGTGGTTGCACTATGTGGTGACTTAATTTAATGATCGTCCAGATCGTGTGTACGGGGATGCATCCGTGAAATACTAGGTCGTTTTTAGCTTGCTTACGCACAAACCCGACTACTGAGCTTGCGGGTTTGCGGGCTTGCGGGCTTGGTGGCTTTTGAGTTTCGCGTCTGGGTGGACCTTACCTGGCGTCTATAAAGTTCTAGGGCAGTCGGCTCGTGCACGTATGCGAAATAAGCACAGTGCGTATACACACCTCATGAAATCTGTCATCAGGAAAAAAGTCGACTGAAGGAAAAGGATATCATTTCGCAAAAATTATGCTATCAAGCCAAATTCATCTCGCATGGGCCAGCCATGCTAACTTCTATAATCCCACAAATGCTTGCCGTGTCTAGTAATGCCATCATCCATGTTAACATCCCACACATCCCCGTATTTCTTCCGCAATCAATACGGGAGGAAAACTCCGTAAAATCATGTAGACAACCACCACATCCCTGAACATATTATGTTCGAAAGCCGTGTCATATCAGTATTGGTGCGAGAGCGAGACTTCGTTCATGTCGTGCCGTGTGTAGAACCGTAACCATCATTCCTGCGATCAACGCAGTGATACAACTCTCAATAAATGTTTGCTTTCGACGCGTTTAATGCTTTGGTGCGGATCGTCGTTTGTTCCTGTCGGGGGTATCATCCGGTGATGGGGAGGAGTATTGCGCCGCTTGTGTCGCTTCCTTCTCTCGAGGAGTATCCCGGTTCCGTGGTCTTCGATGACAGCCATCTGCCTGGTGTCTGTGACATAACCCTCTCAGTTGTTGCACCGGTTGAGTTGGGGAGAAGAATCATGTAAGGTCTTACCTCGAAAGGGTGTCATGCCGACTGAATCGTTGACCACATTGTTCGCAGCCGAATTTGCGAATCCCGTGATGAATCTGCCTCGTTGTCAGCCGTGATTCCGCTGGGGTTCACAACTCCACGTACACTGTCGACATGTCGCCTAAGGTCCGTTCGTCGACCAAAAGGCCGATCGCAGAACTCGCACGGGTACGATTTTCGCTGGCTCGGGTCGTGTCTCTTCATATGCTCCCGGCAGTTAGAGCGTCGCGTGAACCAAGCGCCACAGATAGTACACTGGAGGCCGCTTGCAGGCGGTACCTTGCATCGCTTATCAGCTACTTCGCCCTCAGGTTTAGCCCAATCCAAAATTACCTCAATGGGCATGTTCGGCGCGGCATCGTCTTGGCCGCAATCCCCAAAACAATCCACGCTTGGATTCAGCTCGATTAGAGTGCCAGTTTCAATCTCAGGGATCTGTTGAGTATTGTAATAGGCCCCATCGGCTACCAGATGAGGCATGTGGGAGAGGATAGAAGGGTCGTTGAGATCTGCCAGCACGGGCGGATCCCAGCTCTCGTCCGGTTCTTCCTTCATATCGGAAGGTATGTCAATACTTGTAGCGTCGGAGTGCGGTGTGTGCGGCCAGAACTGAGACGGAGCACTCAGGGTCCCTGTAGCACCCCCGGTACTATAACCAGAAGAGGTATTTATGATCTGTGGGCTGTAGTAATCAAATGGTGAAACTGAAACATCAGACCGGCCGCAGTAGGGCTCATAGTGTGTTTCCGGGGAAAAACTCTCCACGTCAATTGTCGCTTCGAGAAGGTGATCGGGAGGCATTAGATGATTAGACCAGTCTGCAGCCGGTGATGGGTATCCCTCCATCTCGCAGTGAGATATGCCTAAGCCTGCTGCTGATTGTGAATTACTTTGGTAGATAGGAACGGAATGTATGGGAGCCGGGTACGCGGAAGTGTTTTCCAGCACCATAGGGTCATCTGGCGGCGATCGAACGGCGGTCGAGGGCGGCGAGGGAAATGGTCTGGGAGCGCGCTCCATTTTCGGGGTAAAAACCACCTTAAGTGGTCACAATAAAAGGTCAACGAAAGAAGGTGAAGATAAGATGAAACGAATGAAATAATAGAAAAGAAAGAAATAAAAGATTTGATGATGTTGAGGGGGGGCACAAGCTCTTATGGCCTCCTGGATGCAGTTTCTATCTGGAAATGAAAAAGCTTTCTCAAACTGAAACAATCTAATTTTTTCTCTCTCTCTCTCTCTCTTCAATCCACAACTCAAGGTGAATAAGGGTGAGGTTAAATAGGATCTATATAAGTAACCGTGACTCAACAGCATTACTTTTCACAGGCAAGGATAAGAACAAGCATAGACTGTGGCTGAAGTCGATCTCGATGAACCAAGCCATATGACAATTGGAGGGCAGCTTCCGCCGTAGCGGCACGACGAAGAGATGCCCAGCAGTGACCTTGACGCCTGGTCTGGCAAGGCAGATTCGATGAGTTGAAGGTGCATTAATGCGGTGGGTAGGAAGTCACAGAAAGAAGAAGGGTGAAGGGGTGTGGGAAGTGTCCAGCTGGGGGGAAAACCGGACCGGGTGGTCTGCAGCCCATGTCTGCAACATTTAGATAGGCGCGACAATCCGAATAATCCATGCACAATCATTTAGCGCCGAAAAAGTGTGATTAGGCCAATGTTCTAGTCAAATGTCATAGGGTTTGGGCAAACGGGGGAGGGAGGGGGGAGTATTCGTTTGATTGACAAATGGAGAAGTCATGGTTGAGTGGATATGCCCAAGTAGGCACCGAGTAGGCAGAACAAGTGGGAAAGGAAATTTGGGAAAGGTAAAAAAAAAAAAACAATAATAGAAAACAATAATAAAAAAAAACGAGGTTTGGGTAACTAGCAGGGGTGAGAAACAGGGGTTCATTCGGGGGGAAGAAACAGAAGGAGAGAGAGAGAAACAGTCAAGACGAAGAGAACCTCATCCACGATGGGAAGATGACTAGGGCGTGTTAGTGGGAGTGGGTTTGGGTAAGTGAAAGTGTGTGGAAGTTGAGTGGAGTATGAACAAGAAGAATAGGAAAAGCAGGGCCAGTTGGACGAGTGAGAGAATAGCTAAGCTGCGGTACTGAGTAAAACGGAGGAAAAAGAACACAACGAAAGACTTTTGGGTAGGGTAAGAAGGCATGTATGGGAACGTATGGGACCGCTGGATCCTCCGATCAACCGCAACCAGTTGAACGACAGCACACTCTCCCTCCATTACTCGGATTATCAAAATGGTTTAGTTGTGACCCGACAGTCTGGTACCTTGCTTGGCAAAATAGCAGTGCGTGTCACTCTGTCTGATTGGTAAACACAGCCGCATGATCCCTAAGGGAAAAGGGGACAGGTCTAGTGACTAGTTACTTCAGTTATGGTCGAGGGAAATGAGGAATTTGATGGAGAAAGGGCTTCTCCCGTTTAGGTAAGAGGGGCTTTTTTTTCCTACCCGGAGTACTATCTCTCTCTAGGTCTCTCTCTCTCTCTCCTGTCTTTTACTCCGGCCACCCGAACAACAAAACCCTATGAAAATGGATCATCAAAATATTTGCATCTTTTCAAGCTAGTCAAATTATTCCTGACTCTTGATTTTTATTTTGATTGATTTTTTTTTCTCTATTTCGTATCATTTGTTTTTATTGTTGATTTATTATTGCTTTTTTTATACCTTTTTTTCTTCTTTTTTCCAATTGGTCGGTTCGCTCCGGATTCAACAAATGATTTCTTCTCTTGCTTTTCTAAATGCCACCAGTTAATTCGAACCTTTTCACAAATCATCTTTTAGACAAGTTAGACTATTCATCATTATTCAAAATAGAAAAGTCAAATTTAAAAACACCTAACCTGGGTTCCGTCATCTTGCCTTGACTGACTGCAATATCACAGAAGATCATACGAGCTAAGACCAGAAACTAATTTGCTTTCAAATTAATCACTTTCATTCCCCCCAGATGCCGTTCCCCCCTCCTAAGGAGGACGGGGAAAGAATAATTAAAAATAAATATAGGAATAAATTTTTAATGGAGGCAAGGGAAAACAGAATGTCACAAGAAAAAGAAATCAAATGATAAAAATGATAAAGAAAATAAAATAAATCAATTTTTACCCTGTGAACAAACCCAAAAAAATAATAATAGTAGAAACGTAAAACCAATTCTGAATCAATTCCAGAAATCAGCCAAACATGTCTCGGCCGCAAGTCGTCATGCTAACGAAGTCGACATGAATCAGTGCCGGATCCTGACTTGGTCAGTGGCCGGTTTCCACGCTAAAATTTTAGACTATGAAACCGGTCTGCAGCAGTGCGTGCGTATATCCTTCCAGGTAGTGGTCCGTTCGCTGTGCCCTGCAGAACACGTTCTCGATTCCCAGTTGTCTTCTACCCCCCTAGCGCCTATCATTGAATTCGTTGGTGGAAAGCCACGGTAGCTGCCACTCGCTCCACTTGAGTGCGCAACCGTTCCATCTCGTCGATCATGTCTGCCATGTCAACACGCCCGGCTTGGCCCAGGCCACTCCCGCGTGCTCCAGGGTAATGCCCCGGATTAGGTTGTCTCCTAGCTTTTCCGGATCCTAGAGAACGAACGTCAGTTGTGGAGAGACCCAGGTTTCCCTGGACCATGGATACGGGACGACTACTCCCCCGTGCTGTGGCGGTGGGCGGAAACTGGCTATTTCGCCGCGAAACGTAGCGGCGGCTAGATTCATAGGCCCAGATGAGCGCAACAAAGGGCAAATGGGTTGCCCTGAGCAAAACGATGCGCACCCGGCGTATGTACTCTGCGGGCAACAGGAGCCGCAAAGGGCGGATACAGAGTAATGGGATCAGATTCTATGGGGACACCTTGGTGGTCAGCAGCGCGAACGAGATCGGCGATACCCTTGCAAGACTGACCAACGGTGGCATGAAGTAAGTTAGCCTGCGGGAATTACTACTTTCCAACACATAGATAGACAATCTGGCGCCACAAGTCAGCGACCGACAGGGATGGGGGAGTCTAATGCCAGTAATTACTCACTGGAAGAGATATTCTTCCCGGGCATGAGCCATTACCTAAAGTGGAAAAAGCATTAGATGACAAGTCAGTATCTTCGACGAATCAATTTCCAGGTGAATCAGCGCTCCGCATGAAAACATACCCCTTCTAGACTCATGCTCATAAGACTGACCAATGAGGAGATCAGTAACAAGTTCGTCATGGAGACGAAAATCAGCCTGTGATTCAGGTACATCAGCCAAACGCTCATGATGTAATTGGAAATTCTACGCCAAGTATCGTGGGGTTAACGCCCTCCAAATTAGCCAGCGACGGTTCAGCGCCTAGAACGGGACCGAAAAATTCCCAAAAAAAAAAAAAAAAAAAAAAAAAAAAAAAAAAAAAAAAAAAAAAAAAAAAAAATATATTAAAAGGAAATAATAAAAAAGAAAAGAACAAAGATGAAAAAGAAAACGCAATGGGCGCAAGCATCATTCCACAATCATGAACGTGATCAAAGGAGTATGCGGCCAAGTGTGGAAAAAGTTCATGTGGCGCAGTACTATCATGAAAGAGGGAGAAACTCACATCAAACCGTAGCCGAAGATCGGGGAAATCTAAGAATTAGCGCGTCAGTCAACTTCACGCCATAGCCAATCGATTTTCCAAACCCCCCCTGCAATTTTGATTGGGACTGCATGACAGCCGCTTAGCGCAACCGACTTACATCGTGAGCGATGTCCTAATATCCAATCAATTCAGCCACCATCAGTTGAAGAACACTTCTACACCAACGAATTTTAACGCACAAAGCCTAACACATTTGATCTGCTCAAAAGTCAGTCCACACTGCGTCCGAGAACAGGGGTGTTCACCGCAATACCCAAAGAACACCTTCACCAAAATCCACGACATTTGCCTAAGAGAAAGTCGGTCACGGGCAAGCATGGTGAACGTGGTCAGGAACCCTGCAGCGCCACAATTCCACCCGTGAGTGTTAGTATATTTTCTTTACATGTTCTGCGCCACATACCGATGTACAAAACTAAAACAACGGGCATAAACCGGAAGAATGATTTAGTCTAGGTCATGCAGATCAGTCTCCATCGTTATCCCACCTATCAGACTAACAGGGGGACACCGTACCATCTCCTTCAAAACCGGTATCTATGCACAGAACATGTCAGCCCAAGTTCCAGAATGTGGTGCCCTGCCATGCACGTTCGGCGGGTCCGACATACCAGACTTCCGAAGTATGAATTGAGGCTGACAAGTGAGCATATTCTGTTTGCCACCGTCAGATTCTAAACATAGACATGAAACTCTGTTTCAGCAGCTGAAACTTGCCTTGGAACCAGGAACAGTGCCTCTAGCGAAAGTATATCGAACGACAGGTCCGTGATGTAATCATCATCCTTGACCAATCCAATGATTCCTACGCGCAATTTGGAGTTAGTCGGTAGGACGGGCAATTATAGGGTCCGCTCATCTCCGATGGCACAGACACAAGCCCAGCTGAAAGAGCGGCAAGGCAGATTTTCAAAATTGATGTGACTCACTCGCAATGACAAAAGCGAGTCCTGTGCCAATGATTCCCATATTCCACAGCTTCCAGAAGTCCATCTGATAGAATACCATCCCAGCATCTGCCATGCCACTTACTTCATCGTAAGCAAATGCAGCGATCCAGAAATACATTAGGGTTTCGAAGATCCCTATGCCCGTGGGCTTTCTTTCGACAAGGACTGCGTAGTATAGAACCAAGAACGTGACGAAGAAAGCGGCTTCAAACGCTTTTCGATATACTGGGACCCGAAGCCGGGAATATGGATCCGCGGTCCTGAAACAATGGAATTTAGCATATCAGCATCACAAGATTGGAGATGAGCCATGCTTTACCGTTTGTTGAAGAAATGGGGTTTCTTCGTTGAGTGCACACTCAGAGTGTCCCAGAAAACAATTTCCCCTTTCCAAATCTGGTCAATGACTCTCTGTACCACCTTTTGACCCAGAAACTTTTTCGCATGAGCGATAGTAGCAATCTCAAGGGCATTCAGCCCAAAGAATAACGAAAACCTTTCAAGTTCATATGCGTCATGAGAGACATTCTGCGATCCATGGCTGTCTTCTTCGAGCGAGCTTCCCACACGCCTTGTGCCCCCAAAAAAGCGATATAAGGAAGAGGAGGAGCTCATCAGCAGTGGGGCTCTTTCATCTTGTTCTTGTGCTCTTTGGTTACCAGTAGTGGACATGAAACCTGATGTCCCTCTCTCCGCTTGGGTGAGATTGGTGGCTTTTTGCGTGGTCCAGGTAAGCTCCTCAAGCAGATACTCGATAGTTTCCCGTTGATGGAGGTGGCAAACAAATTGCCAGGCAACATATTCACAAGCGTAACCTCGACTTTCATTTACTCCCCAGTCATAGTCAGCTTCATTGTCGAACTGCCATTTCAAAATCCTAAAGCAGGTGAGTCCACCATCCAGTACACAGAAAAAACATCAATCGTTTACGGGCAAACATACATTAATGCAGGTATAATATAAGTGTTGTGGGAATTTTCCACTAATGAATAGATAAGCAGCCTGAGGCTCTGGCCATGGGGAGTGGATCCTAATTGTTCAAAAGTATACGAGACATCGGATATTGACAAGGTCAGATAACTAGATAAAGTTAGTTCTCGGGCCCATGCAGGAAGCATCGGGAGCGAGGAATATACTTGTATAGCTTTCGGACCACGTCAACCAGCGGTTCATGGTCATCAATGATTGGTACCTCTGGATTATCATAGTCGAAAGGCTCTATTGATGACGCAGAAGACCCCAGGTTAGCTGAGGTCATGATAGTATATAATCGCTAACAAAAAGAAGAGAAAGAAATGCCCTATCCCAAATGTTAGCATCTATTATGGTGGGGATTCAACAGCACGTGTCTTGTTCAACACTTCCGATACCAAAACGGTCTTGGCGCTGGACAGCGTGTATCTGGTTTCAAAGCCCCTTTTGAAGGTCAGTGAATTTGGTAATCACCGAATATTAATTTATCTACACCCTAAATACTGATTTTGATGCGCGATAAAATATCTCTTTTGATCTGTTGAAAAAAATAAAAAAAAATTGAAACATGACATCGAGGGGCAAAAAAAAAAGGTGGAGAGATTTGCATTGGCAAGATTAGACGGTGAAGTAATAAGGCTTCGTTATGGGTTGACACCTATCAGTGATACGGGACCAAGTGTATTAGTTCCCGCTGTCTGATTGGACAGGGCTGCAGCTCAGAGCCTGATAGTAAAACAAGCTTTCGTTCTACGGCACGCCATTACATCGATTGAACACAATTCAAGCCTTAGGCATCATTTTCTTTCAAGATTGCAAACTTCAGGTTGTGCCAAGATGCCCCTTGCAATTTCTCTTCTTTGTCCTTAGTATGATTAGTATATCACCCCAGAAATCTCCCTTTTGGCTAGTTGGCGCTGTTTCCCGTTGGGCGTTTTGCGTAGAAGTAATTAGTTGACAGATGAATACTGATAACCCTAACTCTTGGTCCACCGATGTTTCGTATGCGGAGTAAGTATTTTTCAAGTGCCACCTATACAATGTGACGTATCAATGATTGGTTCCAACATGACTACATATGAATACGATGACAATATCTGATTGCCTCGGGGGCTTTTTGTTTCTCACATAGAACTCTGATACTAATAAATTCCTATAATTAGCATAATATTATGTCCAAAGGAATGTAAATGGCGAGCTGGATTCTTAGTTTTCTGTTATGACATGTTTACGTAGTTGAATAAGAAACAAACCAGTCAAAGTACAAATTCTTCTGCAGCGGTTCGACTGTGTCACATTACCCAGGCATTGCTTCATTCACTGACACAACGCGTTCTCTTCCACGCGTTCCTTGGGAAGCGTCACACGGCGCATCCCCCTATTGGTCTAAAAGGCAAAGTGGATTTTCGCGATTTGTTGCAAGTTCAGGTCGAGCGCAGTCTCTGATTGGGTCCTGTGGTTACACACGTCGAGATAATCTCATCATGATTAGATCGGAAGGAAGTTGGAACATTCTAAGAAAAATACCGAGGGCCTGGAATGATATGACATAGTGATGCGAGTCTGAGACTTCACTTCGCGGGGTCTTAGGTAGTATAGTATATATTGGTTTTTTGGCTTACTATAAATGCTGTTAAGTTCCTTCTGGAATTTATTCCACTGTAGCTAAGAATCTAATGGCTCTGATTTTCAATGTCTTTCAAAAGCCTGAACTTTGTGTTCTCACAGTATATGCTGACATCGCGTTTCTAGGATCTGTATCAGTTGCCGATTATTGTGTTGTTGAAAACCTGCGCCCCATGGCCTTTTAGGCACAAACTATGATGGTAGCTGAATGGTATCATTTGAAATCTGATCACTATCAGATTCCTATATATATGTACATTGGTACTGAGCCGGTGATACGTTGAAGGCGAGTAAATAGGTGTCACAGAGTCAACCACATCAACTGTTAAGCCACACCTTACATTCGTCGTAAGTTCTGTTATCATCCCGAATTACTGATAGTTCTCATAGCTCTATTGGAATATCTTTCCTGTATCCAAAACTTAAAACATCGTGTGCCAGTATGATAAGTGGACATTTGAACCCTAACATAGAATCCAGGCAAGTATGAAAGTTACCAACATCATTTCAATTACGAACAAATCCATATTATATCCAAATATTCAACATACTAGAGTAATAAACAAGGAAAGAGAAGGACAGACGGGACGGGAGATAAGAGCCACACTGCCTAACTCAAAGATATGACCAAGTCATTCACCGCCTATATCATGTGATCTGTAGATAGAACAATGGTCCCCCTCAGCGCGTCAACCAACTTCATCTTTAATGACAATGACGGCCAAATAGGTCCACTACTTTATGTTCTGCCAAAGCAATGCCGTAGTTTTGCTCCCAACTGCTCAAATTACTTTTATGCGATCTCATGTTGATGATAATTGAAACTACACAAAACTTATGAGATGAAGCTGTCTGAACATCATGGGGCAAGGTTATTCCATTACGACCCTTTCAGCGGGTTCAGCGGGGATAGATATCCCCGAGTTATCAGACTTGACATATGAGAAGTCTATGGGAGGCGGACGTTTCATGAAAAGCATCCGCGCCAGACAGCAAAATGGCCTTGTTTTCGTAAAGGTAATCATGAAGCCTTTTCCTAGCATGGAGCTGGAGAAGTACGCCAAGGCTATAATTCGTATGTCTGCGGCTGCTATTTCTTGAGCAAAACGGTCATTCTAACATCAAATAGAGGAACGCAAACTGCTTGCTGATGTCCCTAATGCGCTAAGTTATCAGAGAGTCCTTGAAACTGGTACTGGTGGTTACTTAGTTAGACAGTACATCCACAGCTCTCTCTACGACCGGATGAGGTATGCGTCATGTTCCAAGTGATAGCTGAATCCCACTGACAGATGCAGTACTCGTCCATTTCCAGAAGATATTGAGAAGAAGTGGATTGCCTTTCAGCTGCTATGTGCTTTAAGGGATTGCCATTCACTTGATGTCTTTCATGGTGACATCAAGACTGAGAATGTCTTGATCACATCGTGGAACTGGCTTTATTTAACGGACTTCTCATCCTTCAAGCCAACCTTCCTACCGGAGGACAATCCTGCCGACTTTCACTTCTACTTTGACACTTCGGGGAGACGAACCTGCTACTTGGCCCCTGAGAGATTCCTTGAAGCTGGCGAGGAACGGGGATATGGGCAAGTCAACTGGGCTATGGATATATTCAGCGCCGGTTGTGTCATCGCCGAACTGTTTCTCGAATCTCCTATATTTACTCTCAGTCAGATGTACAAATACCGAAAAGGCGAATACAGCCCGGGGCATGGTCCACTGGCCAAAATCGAGGACCCTGAAATTCGGGCTTTAATTCAACACATGATTCAAATTGAACCAGAGTCAAGATACTCAGCAGAAGAATACCTCAACTTTTGGAAAAATAAAGCGTTTCCAGAATACTTTTACAGCTTTCTTCATCAATATATGTCCCTTATGACGGACCCTTCATCCGGCAGAGCACAAGTTGAAGCTGAGTCTGCCAATAGGGGGGAAGCCGATGAGAGGATAGAGAGGGTTTATTATGATTTTGACAAAATATCCTATTTTTTGGGTGCATCAACCAGGACTTTTAAAAACGGCTCTAGTCGCACCTCCTCAAAACTTACTGGCAATACACTCCCTGTTCACCTGGACTTGCCTCAATATGGGCATCAAGATTCGAAATCTCAGCAACAATCAGATGACGGTGTTTTAATCTTCCTGACGCTCGTTGTATCTAATCTACGCAATACGTCTAGAGCCTCTGCCAGGATCAAAGCTTGCGATATTTTGCTTGCTTTCGCTGAAAGGCTGTCCGATGAGGCAAAGTTGGATCGTATACTCCCTTATATCATGATCTTACTCAATGATCGCACAGACTCTGTGAAAGTGGCTGCCATACGCTCGCTCGCGCAATTGCTGGAAACTGTGAACGTAGTCTCACCAGTGAATGCTTATCTTTTCTCGGAATACATTTTCCCAAGGCTTCAACCTTTTGTTTCTGGTTCCAATTCAAAACCAAGCCCGCTTGTCCGCGCAGTCTATGCTTCCTGCATAGCCTCTTTGGCACATTCATCTCTTAGATTTCTAGACATGATACAGGCACTTCGCACTGATACCCGTCTGCCAGCCTTGATACCGGCAGGGTCCGAGCTGAGGTGGACTGAAGATGCTACTTATCATAACCTCTACGATGTTGCAAGGATAGATCTACTCGATTACTTTGAAGCTCACACCAAAGCCCTTTTAACCGACAGCGACGCATCTGTCCGCCGAGCATTTCTAGGTTCCGTCTCCAGCTTGTGTATCTTTTTCGGCAATTTAAAGACGAATGAGGTCATTTTGAGCCATCTGAACACCTATCTGAACGATCACGATTGGATTCTGAAGTGTGCATTTTTCGAAGCCGTTGTTGGCGTTGCCACCTATGTTGGGGGTACAAGTCTGGAACAATATATCTTGCCTTTGATGGTTCAATCAATGACCGACCCGGAAGAATTTGTTGTGGAAAGGGTTATTCGGTCCCTAGCTGCCATGGCCGACATTGGACTTTTCCAACGTACAACGGTGTGGGATTTACTCCACATCATGATGCGATTCTTGATACACCCGAATATCTGGATTCGTGAGGCAGCAGTGACTTTTGTTGTTAACTGCACCAAGTTCCTGTCGGTTGCTGATAAATATTCTATCCTTACCCCTCTTATCGGGCCATACCTCAAGGTTAATATTGTAGGCTTTTCGGAAGGTGAAGTGCTCGACGCGCTCAAAAAGCCACTTCCGAGAAGTGTATACGAACTCGCCTTCGTATGGGTTTCAAAAGCCGAAAAGAGTACGTTTTGGAGACCGTCAAGTCGGGATGGCACTTTCACCATAGGCGGAAATGACGGTATGACTTCGAAAGGCCAGAGGAGCTCAAACTATTCCCTGAATGGGCAGCCAAAGACGGAGGAGGACGAGCAATGGTTATCTCGACTTAAGAATATGGGAATGAGCTCGGAGGATGAAATGAAGTTGCTAGCTCTCAAGGAGTATATCTGGAGAGTATCGGCCCGTCAGGCTAAGGAATCAGATAATACGACCTCGCATTTGAACAATGTTGTGCCTCTGACACAATATGGGGTGACTCCTCAAACTGTCTTTTTCGACAAAAATCAGAATATGAAGCCCCGCAAAACCACTGTGGCCAAAAGCCAACCTGGTAGAACGGGGGAGCACAGACCGCATACTATCACCGATGCTTTGCTAGATGCTTCAACTACGATTGATAGTAGACCTAATTCCCGCAGGAAGCATGCACGCTCGAGAAGCCAACTTCAGAGGGAGCTTGGACCTACTCTAACCAATCTAAGATCTAATCCCTTGGATATCGTTCGAGCAGCCGACAACTCGCTTGCATCCTCGCCGGTTGCATCCTCGCCAGGTGCTCCAGGCTCAAGGCCTATCTCGCCTCCTGGTTCAGACGCTGGGCGAATGGTGTCCGAGGGAAGAGAAAGCCCGGGGCAAGAAAGCTCCTCAACACCAACTGAAGCTGAGAATCACGCAGTGAAAAACCTGGCCACAGGTGTCCAAAGGAAGTCCAGTGCCATGAGCCTACTTAATCGTAAAGATTCTGCAAAGGCCTACGCTGAGACGAGTACAAGTTCAGCAAACGCATTTGGAAAGGTTGATCTTCCGTCTCATCGAGAAACACCACAACCGTCCCCCTTATCCGCTACCCCTGAGAGAGGGGTTTCTGAAAACAGACCACAACGCTATCATGCCAATCACTCTTACGGGGGAGATGATCCTGTAATACTGAGGCTACTGGATAATGTATTCGCAGAGAACTATCCTACTGATTTCTTTGATCTCGGTCCATATGTTAAAGAGGTAGATACAAGACGGCCGATCAGAAAGGCCAATGGCAACGATGCAAATAAAGTCTGGAAACCAGCTGGTGGACTTGTCGTCCTCTTTGGAGAGCACAGTGGGCCTATAAATCGGGTAGTAGTAGCACCCGACCACGCTTTCTTCGTCACCGCGTCGGATGATGGTACTGCGAAAATCTGGGATACAAGTCGTCTGGAAAAGAACATGACCCCTAGGTCTCGCCAAACTTACCGTCACTCTACCGATGCTAAAGTTAAAACACTTGCATTTGTTGAGAATACCCATACATTCATCAGTGGTGCGACTGACGGCAGCATCCATGCAGTCAAGGTGGACTATCACAACGTCAATGAGAATGTGAGGTACGGAAAGCTGCAACTTGTGCGCGAGTATCAGCTGCCGACGGGTGAGGATGGATCAGCTGAATACGCCGTTTGGATAGAGCATTTCCGCGTCGATGCACAATCTACACTGCTCATCGCGACAAATACATGTCGTATCTTAGCCTTGGATATGAAAACTATGCTACCTATCTACACATTACAGAACCCTGTTCACCACGGGACTCCAACTACTTTCTGCTGCGATAGAAAGCATAACTGGCTTCTAGTAGGCACAACTCATGGCATACTGGATCTATGGGATCTTCGGTTCCGGGTAAGACTGAGGGCCTGGGGTCTCCCTGGTTCGAGTATCATCCACAGGCTACAGGTACATCCGACCAAAGGCAGGGGGCGCTGGGTTTGTGTCTCGAGTAGTGGCAGCCATGGCAATGAGATTACAGTTTGGGATATCGAGAAAGTTCGTTGTCGGGAGGTGTATCAGGCAGATTCCCCCGGAGTTGGCAATCAAGCTCCTAACGGCGACGCTACCAAAGCAAAACAGACGTTTTTCGGCTCCAAGGAGTATGAAGCCTGGCATGTCGACAGCGACCGACCCGAAGGGATGCTGAGTCGATTTGCAACAGAGGGCCCCGTATTGGGGGCGATGGAACAGACCTCTGGACCATCATTATCAAACCCGCCGGCTGGAATTTGTGCCTTTGCTGTTGGGTACGACTCTCCTGATGACGGCAGGGACAATAGCACGCGCTGCGGGTTCATTGTGTCCGGTGGATGCGACCGCAAAATACGCTTCTGGGACCTGGCCCGGCCCGAACTATCCACGATAGTCAGCGGACTAGACGCTGTCACGGAAAACGGGGCAACCGGAAAGCCGCGCTATGAGTTGTCCCAACCGGGCTCGTCTCTCTTCGTTACCTCCGAACATCTCCCTAATTCCGCTGCCGACGCCACCGCAGGGACCGGTGGAAAAGGTAGCAGTAGAAAAGGGGCCGGTGGACGACTACCACGCAGCACTGTCATCAGCCTGCAGCAGCAACAGTTGTTGAAAAGTCATCTGGACTTCATCCAAGACGTCGCCGTGTTGCGGTCACCATACGGAATGATTGTCAGCGTCGATCGCGCGGGAATGGTTTACGTCTTCCAATGATTATGCACATGTATCATAGCTTCCTAGATAAAGGTAGTAGACCCGTAATGTATGGATGAAGGAGGACTTTGATTGAATTTCATATTAAAAATTTAAACCCTTCCAAGTTCCATGGATCAGACAATATCTGCCTAAATTCAGAGCTCCGTGCTCTAAACCACCCAATAATAAACAGGGATAAGCATATTCCTTGCCAACATTCAATAATAAGGGATATTATAGAAAAAGAACTGCCCCCACATTATTCACCATGGACCTGCCTTTTCATCCACCAAAGCCCAAAACACTCAATTTCATCGCCCACCTTTTTCAAAAGTCTCCTCATTATATCCAAGTCCTACAATATTAGTTAACCCCCCATCCACTCCCTTCTTCCATAAATACCGATCTACAATACCTATACTAATACTTATACCTAATATCTAATATCTACCCAACTAAGCCCTGTCAACTATAGGTATGTACGGTATCCATGTACCGTACGCAAAAGCAAGAGTAAAAGTAAAAGCAATGTCTTAGCTCTTTAGCTCTTTAGCTCCCCCCTGACGCCGGTACCTGTCGGAAGTGAGCGGGAAGCAAGATAGCTTTCCATCTCTCGGTGATTTTTCTTCCATTACCTTTCTGGGAGGGGTTAGGGGTTTTTAGTCCTGGAATTGTTTATTTTGGTTTTTGGGTGTTTATTTGGGTTTTAGGAAGTGTTGTAAGTGTTTATTTGGGGTTGTCTGGTAGAGGTAAAATCTATTGAACGAGAACACGTAGTGAGTTTCACATACTGGCGTTAGGGGGGTTAAGGACAAAGGGGGGAAAGCGGGGAAAGCTTTGTAGACGACGATATATAGCTCATCGGGCTAATTTTTTTGCTGTGGACAAAGAAGGGAAATTGCGTTACTTTGTCTTTGGTTTGATTTGGGGAGTGGTTTTGTTGATAGGGTTTTTGTTAGTGCTTATTCTCTTTCTCTCTGTCTCTCTTTCTCTGTGTGTGGCGATGTTTAATTTATTCCGGTTGTGTTAGTAATGGGTTAATATGGGAAGTGGTTTAGGGGACTCGGTATTTGTGATATTGGCTGATTTTCTGGTAGGTCACATCTGCTATATGACATATGATAGGTATAGAAATACCCCCTGATATTAAACGTAGTTAAACGGTCCGTACCCCCCTGTTTCTTAGCCGGAAGGATTAACGTTCGTTGGAGACGGGACAGGGTTGGAACTTGGAAGTTGGAAGAGGGGAAGAGGGCTTGGGTAGCTCCTGTGGAGCCTGTCATTGTGCACGGTGAAACATTGGGCCGTGGATAGGTCACAGACTGGCAGGTGGCGGGTTCTTGACTTTCTTGGTGGTGAGGGGGGTCGTTGTTATGGATGTTGACAGTGTCGTATACTTATTGAATATTGTATTGTTCCATTGATTATTGATATTGTGCTAGCTTGGTCTTACCTATATTACAGGGTGATACCTGTTGGATGTTTTTGATGGGCGTTCTGGGTAGATCCTAACGGCTTTTGTGGCTCTTGGGTTTAATTTATTTGCGATGGTAGTTAAGTTCCTGGCTTTGCCTTGTTCTTTCATGGTGCGTCTTGTGCTATTGAATTTGATGAAAGATAGGGTCAATGAGACATGATTTCGGGCAAAAGGAATTTGACAGTACCGAGAGAAGGGATCAGTATCTAAGCTTTCGTGTTAATAAAGCTGCCCTGGACTCGGGACCCATTCCGTTCCACAGAGGGACCCGGCCACAATGAAAGAGGAGTGGAAAAAATGGAAGAAAAAGAGAAAAAGAAAGAAAAAAAAAAGGACAGTATGAGGTGCAAGCGCCGGAAGGGCAGTTGCCCTATACAATAAATGAAGAGAAAGGGATCACTCAATATCAAACCTGACATTACCCGCATTGAAGATGTAATATCCCATTTCCGTGGTTCTGAAGTGCGATGTGTAATTACAAGTGTCGCTTAGAGTTTTTTCCCTCTTTTTTGTTTGTTTGGCCGTTGGATCTGTACCAAACAACGGAACCGAGATTCCCGTGAGGAAAACCATGGGAAAAAAGACGGGATCGTGTGTCTGTTGTTTATTACCCGCACCCCCATAGTTAATATCGAAGTCGAGAAAACTCTGTGCAAGTTGAAACACAACAAAAGGCTGAATTGACGTAGTTTATTCTCCGACACAAATAGTTTCTCGATAGTTGAATATAAAAATAGCGGCCAGTCAAGCTAGTGCTGCATAGATGTTATGATCGATTACGATCGGGATCAGTTGATCGGTTGGCTTCGATTTCCTGGATCACGTTTCGACGAGGACAGTTAAGATGGCATATTATGATTGTCCGAAGGATAAAATCTAGATCTTCTCTTAGGAATATCAAATCCTAAGGCTGCAGATGATGCGTCTTTTGGGATGTCCGGTCGGGGATAAGTTGCCGTGTCGGACGGAAGCATTGAAGGAATGATTTCGGTTGAGACTCCTATTTGCTAGTACGCTGTAGGGGAAAATAGCCCATGACTCGGCAGAGTGGAGCTTAGCGCAGTGAAGGAACGGGTGAACTCGTTCTTACCTGTTTCATCGGTAACACTTTCTTTCAGCCATATTGGACATCCGGTGAGTTTGTTGAGAATGTGAAAAAAAATTTAGGAGAAATGGAGAGGCGGAAAAAAAAAGTTGAAATAAGAGAGGTCTTATGAATATAAATCAAAGGTTGCTCAAGTAACAGTTTCCCCTTAGCGAAGATTAGGGTTGATTAATCGATATATTGAAATTTTTGACTTTATCTGCAATAGATCCTCCGTTTATCATAATGTTCATTGTTGATAAAATTGACTTGTTTAATTTGAGTTTGAATAGATACTATGAACCAGGGTACTGGATACTTTGACATACCTTAGAAAACACTGCTGGCACTTTTCATTGCTTAATTACACCTGAATGCAGTCTAATTAATTAATACCAGTACATACGTACTATGTACGGAGCATGCTCAGTACTGGCGAACCGCTGCAAATGATGATCGTCCTGTCTTGCCCACTGTCGCCACTGTCACCAATGCACCTCCGAGAATATTCCACCGTTGAACCTGACAAGTAAGGGAATATACGCTGGCGGAGTGCCAGACCTATCCATTAAGAGATGTTATATTTGCAGTCTCATTTGGTACCCAGTCTTTGACAGTGAAGAATGTACGGCTTATCGTTGTCGCAGTTCGGCCCCTTACATTGGCTCTCCTTGACACGGACCAAAGTCAATCGTGCAGTTCCGAAGCCTCTCGCGGTGATGATAAGCGGTGGGAAAAACTTAATTCAGATCCCCTTACCATTAGTGAGACCTCTTCCGCAATTTAAAGAACCTTGCTCATGCCGAATCTATCGTCTAATCCGGTCGAGAAATTGAGTAAATAATCTAGTTGACCAGCTAAAAGGGAGAGGGGAAGAAAGAAAAGAGAAAAGAGAAGAGCTGATGCCTTTGCGGACAAGGCAAAGGCGGGTCTCGCAAGTGGAACAAGTTGTTCGCATACATGGGCCGGGGTTCCACTGGTAGCATACACACAGTAGCTGGAGGAGTAACACTACTACTGTAAGTAGCTACCTTAGCCTCATGCATGTCCCTCGTTGTCTTGAGTCTGGTGGCTCATTTTTTTCTTTTTCTTTTTCTTTTTTTATTTATCTCCCTCCCTTTATACTTTTTTCCCTTTCCTTTTTCGGGACTTCGCCGCAGGTCTATTGTATTTGGTTCATTGCTCGTGGAAGAAGATCCATTCTCGCGTGGGAAACCGACAAAGGCCGAGCCGTCCACAGGTCGTGTTGGGAGTTAATCCTAATTAAGTTGAATCATTGTGCGGGAGACAAGTACCTGATACCTCAGTTATGCTCCGAATGGAATGCTCGTCTCAGGTACCCGTGACCTTAACCAGATTAACTACAGAAAAGTAGGGCCCCATCCATATCATATCCAGTCAGCAGTATTGTAACGTTCATGTATTCTTTGTCTTTTTCTCCCCACGCACGGGCGCAAGGTTTCCCTGAATTAAAACTAGAAACTCAATTGGCAATTGCGAATGGAGCCGGAATTTTTGTGAATTGTCATTCTCCTGATCGATAAGATGATTCTCTCCTTCATTTACTCCTTCATTCCTTGGAAAGTTCGAACAATCCGTTGTTCTAATAATAATAAGTATCTTCAGTTATATTGCCCCCTTCCAGATGGAGAAATCAGTAATGTATTGAATGGGGCACCGGTTTTATGGTCCTTGACTAGTAGTATCCACCGGCGCAGGAACGAACAAACGGGGGAAAGTACCGTAAGGAAATAAAAAAAAAAAATGACCATTTTAAAAAAGACAAAACAAAAAAAAAACGGAGTTAGCTTAGTACACTAATTGACAGAATTGCTCCAATGATAACGCTTTCCCCCCAACCCCTTTACTGAGAATTACCAACTCTTCAGGGACAAGATCAACTCCCGGTTCCCATTCCTTTTTCTTTGCTTTGCCTTCTCCTCTCCTCCTAATCTCTTTCTTCCCGCGCCCGTCATTCCTTTTCCCCCTCTTCCTTCCCTCTAACCTCTTCATCCTCTCTGACCACCTACCGCCACGGAAAGAGGGACGAAAAACAAGACTAGTGAGAAGAATTATCATCTACTCACTATCACTTGTCGTTTACTCTCTTGTCGTCGGGACGTGTTACAGATTTTGGGCAATGCTCGCAAATTAAACTCCATGGGTAGTAATTGAGTATCGATAAACTGATTCCGCCCAAATTGCCTACTCGTTCCTTTTTTGCCTACATTGGTTGTCGGTCTTTCATTTCGCCTCATATTATTTTTTTGAACAGCCTCTAGCAGTGCTAAATTATCGATCGGATCCCCGGACCCGAGCTCGGAACCCTTTTGCGATCGCCTATCTTTATTTCCCCTCACCATCGATTAATTCTCGACATCACTAATTGAGCGGTTGAGACATTTGAAGATCAACGAGAAAATACTATCATTATATATAATCGAGTGTCGGCGAAATCGCAAGCTTTGACGATCCTTAATATAATTTCACCATGGCTCCGTCTTTGAGAGAGCAGTCTTCCTCGTTTGCTCGACCATCTACACGCGACCGTCCGTCAACCCGCGACCAAGGAGAGAACTCATTGGTCGTTCCCAGTCGCACCTCCTCGCTTCATTCTCGCATCACGCAACCTATTCCCTCCCAGATGAATGCGAAACCCGCCCAGCGTACACCGAAAACTCTTACTCATGCCTACATGGTCTGTGGTGTGGGCCGAGAACCCTCACAATGGGTCAAGGCTCCCGCCCCTGAGCAGGGAAAACTCGGTCATATGAAGGGTGCGGTTGGGCAATTTTGGTTGCCGGAGATTTTGGGCAGCAGTCCTCGCTTGGAACAGGATAATGAGATCGCTAAGTCTCTTCATTCCGCGATGAGGGTGCGTTAACCCCGCTTCGTTTCAGAACAGAAATTCCCCGAATTATCAATCAACTGACAACAATGACCAGGCGTGCTTCCCTCACGATGTTGAGATCTGTACAGGCAAGACCCAGCCTCATTGTGTGCACCATGCTTTCGTTTTGCAGCAAGATTCTTCTCATACTCTCTACGGTATTGCTTTGCGGGTCTGGTCCCGAGCAGACGACAAACGTGCCGAAACCATCCGTGAGTTGCGCAAGAAGACAGAGCCGGATTTCTACGACAACCCCGAGGAAACCTATTGGATCCCCTACTGCTTGAGCTTCCTCTCCCGGTACCCGTTGTACGACCTGTTGGGTGATTATCTTCGTGGCATGTGGATCCATTGGAACAAGGCTACAAATCTGTTTCACGCCGAAGAAGTGTCACGGATCCTGAGCTTCCCCGCACCCCGCTTGAACGACCTGGTTCGCATCGACATGAAGGACTACGCTTTGTGCTATCAGTTCCCTTCTTCCCCTACCGGATTCCAGAACTTTGCCATGTGGCCATTGTTCAACTGCCTATCGATTCCAAACATCGTGGGCGTGATCGAGGCCGCCGTGTCACCCACTCGTCGCATCATTTTCGTCAGTCATTATCCAGCTATGCTGACTATCGCTGCCGAAACAATCCGTTACTGTGTCCGTATCTACGAATGGAGCGGTTTGTACGTGCCTGTGGTACATGCTCGTCATATCAAGGACCTGGTTCAAGAGCCTGGGCCTTACATCCTTGGTGTAACCGCCGAGTGCAGAAGTCTGTTCAACGCCCCGAACGACGCTCTTGTTGTAGATCTCGACCGGAACTTCGTTCTTACGTCCAGCCCACCCAGCGTTCTCACCCCAGGACAGCGCACGAAGTTTGTTAACCGCTTGACGCAATCTCTGAATGGTGACATTTCTCCTTCTGGTGTTCCAGCCCATCTCAAGTCGGCGTATGCCGGTGGAAAGCTCATCCCTGCCGGTCAGATTATCGTTATGAGAGGCGAGGTCGAGAGTGTTCAGGATCCCCAATGGTGGAACCAAGATGCTGTGATGGGTGTCATGGATCACGTGTGTGAGAAATTGGTAAGTGAGCCCCGTGATAAAGCAACGTGAGCTCCTCTCTGGGTAACGGACTAACCCGAATTCTAGGGACGTAACACCGGTATGAAGGCCATCTTCGGTGGCTCTGTGAAGAAACCTTTGATGACCAAGGTATCTACACGCCATCTCAATGAGATTGTGCGTGAACGGAACCAGTACTCTCGCGATGCTATGGAAGCGTGGCAAGACTTCATCAACCTTAAGGGTCGCATGGACACTGAATTGGGCAAGGTTACCAAGCGCAACAACTTCTTGGTCGAAGAGTTGGAGACCTGGAAACAACAATTTCTCAAATTCCAGGCCTTTGCTGAGCAGCTCACCAAGGAGACCACCGACCTTAAGGTCAGAATCGAGACTCACAAACGCGAGAATCGCCGTCTTACTGGCCTCATCGATCAGCAGAAGGATGATGTGGCTCGTCTCACTCTTCGCTTGTCTGGTACTGAGAAACAGCGGGATGATGCCCTGGAGGCATTGGTTCTTCAGCAGGAAATCGCCGAAGAACTGGAGCGTGAGCGTAAGCGTAACCAACAGGAGCTTAACTCGTTGCAGCACAGCAATTCCTCCTTGGCTCGCCAGCGTGACGAGGCCCAGCGCGTAGTCTTGCACCTCCGTAGCCTCATCAACGGCCAAACACATCATATGGAGCACATCATCCGCTCCATCGGCAGCGAAGTGGATATTTCGGAGTTGGCGGAGCAAGAGGCAGTTGAGGAAAGCAAGGTAGTCGAGCCGGAGCCAGAGCCACCCCGGAAGGAGGTACCTACTCCTCGCCCGGAACCTAAGCGTGCGTCAAAAGTCGTGAATGATATGAGCCCTGAACTGGAGCAGCATCTCCATAACATTGGTAATGGGCACAACCGCAGTCTTGCTCGTCTAAGCATAACTGATGTGGCAGATCGTTACCTTCGCGACAAGACCGACGCGATTTCGGATATCATTCGCAGCATCAGTGAGCAGTGTGCTGCCGCCGTTGAAGGTCTGCATCTGGCTCAGGATGCTGTCGACGATGACTCCGATGAGTCTAGCAAGACTTTGGAGGGGAACCGCTTGGCACCAGAGGTCGATCAGTTGTCGATTCGCAGTAGTGAGATGGGGGACGTGGATAGCTCCCTGCATGTCCTCAACCGGAACTCAAGTGTTCCCCCTACGCCTGATCTCGTACACAACCGGTCGAGCACCTCGATGTCCATGGTCAGCAACTCGACCTTTCCGGAAAGATCGAGCCAACAGTATGGACCATACGGACCGGGGGAGGTGCCCACTCGGATAATTGAAGATGATGATGAGCGTAGCCATGAGACCGATGGCCTTGATGACCAGACTGAGACCGGAACTTTGTCTAAGCAGGCCAGCGAAGATCTCATGCGGTCGAGCACCTCCCGGCTGGTCGGTTAATTGCCTTTCGTCTCGATGATGCAACGCTAAATTTTTCGACGACTTTGACACGACCTCTGCTCCCCATCATCTCAGTTTGAGCGAGTTGTGCAATGGCATTGTTTGACTTTGGCTGTGTTTCTTATCATTTTTCTTTTTCTTTCCATCTATCTTCTGCTTTTTTTTTTTTTTTTT
>ML742217.1:0-53628 GCA_009193465.1 Aspergillus avenaceus
AAAAAAAAAAAAAAAAAAAAAAAAAGTTAGAGAAACGAAAACAAGAATCAAACGAGAACAGAAAAAGTTTACAACTATTGAGTTAGGTGGGTGCAGACGCCGGCTTTAGGCATACTTTCGCAATCATGGATGCCCCTAAGTCCTCTAAGAAACGCAAGGCTGTTACGCGCGATGTCGAGGAGGAGGCAGGGCTGTTTTCTGGAGATGAATTGGACGCTGGCGATTTAGACGGCGCTCTTTCAGATAATGCGAACGAGCTTTCTAGTGACGAAGACGTCAGCGATTCGGAGGTTGAATTGATAGATGACTTGAGCGATGAGGATGAGGATGATGAACTCGCTAGTGATGAAATTCCATCGGACGGCGAAGAGTCGCTTGGAAAAAAGCTTGCCCTTACAACCATCGATCAAGGCGAAACTTCCAGTGAGGAGGAACCGCTGAACTACCGGATTGAAAAGGATGCCAATGGAAATGATCGTTACATTTACGATGAGATCAACCCCGACGATAACTCTGAATATTCTGACGCGGACGAGAACGCAAACACAATCGGCAACATCCCTTTGTCTTTTTACGACCAGTACCCCCATATCGGTTACGACATCAATGGAAAGAAGATTATGCGCCCAGCCACAGGGGAAGCCCTGGATGCATTGCTTGATAGTATTGAGATCCCTAAGGGTTGGACTGGCCTTACTGATCCCTCAACGGGAAAGCCACTGGAACTGAGCCAGGATGAACTGGAGCTGTTGCGTAAGGTCCAGATGAATGAAATCCCTGATGAAGGTTATAACCCCTATGAACCTACTGTGGAGTGGTTCACCAGCAAAGAAGAGGTCATGCCTATCAGTGCTGCCCCCGAGCCGAAACGTCGATTTTTGCCATCGAAACACGAAGCTAAGCGGGTCATGAAGATCGTCAAGGCGATCAGGGAAGGCCGTATCTTGCCTTACAAACCGCCATCAGATGATGATGACAAGAATAAGGATATAATAAACTATGATCTTTGGGCTGATGAAGCGGAACGACCTGATCATCCTATGCATATTCCTGCTCCTAAACTCCCACCCCCTGGGTATGAGGAGAGTTATCACCCTCCTCCCGAGTATCTGCCAGACAAGAAAGAGCGCAAGGCTTGGGAAGAAGCTGATCCTGAGGATCGAGAGCAAGAGTACCTACCAAATGACTTTGGCTCTCTTCGCAAAGTCCCTGGCTATGAGAATTTCGTCAAGGAGAAGTTCGAGCGTTGCTTGGATCTTTATTTGGCTCCCAGAGTACGGAGAAGCAAATTGAACATTGATCCTGAAAGTCTTCTTCCCAAACTTCCCAGTCCTGAGGAGTTGAAGCCATTCCCAACCGCATGCGCAACCGTTTTTAGAGGGCATAAGGGTCGTGTTCGCACCCTAGCTGTCGACCCGTCTGGCATGTGGCTTGCCACCGGCGGTGATGATGGAAGCGTTCGAGTTTGGGAGTTGCTCACTGGTCGCCAGATTTGGAATGTAAAATTGGGTGAAGAGGACCCTGTGAATGTCGTCCGGTGGAGGCCCGGAAAGGATGCTGTTATTCTTGCCGCCGCTGCGGGCGATGACATCTTCCTCATGGTTCCTCCCATCGCCGATCCAGAAATCGAGAAAGCTAGTTTAGAATACATCGATGCGGGCTGGGGATATGCAGCATCGAAACCACCCCCAAGCGCTGCAGAGGAAAACAAGAAGAACACACCTCCGCAGTGGATCCGCCCGTCATCGTCCCTGGCTGAGTATGGAGTATGCGCTGTTATTCCTCTTCGATATGTTGTCAAATCCATCTCGTGGCACCGCCGTGGCGATTACTTTGTTACCGTGTGTCCTGGCTCCTCTACTCCAGCTTCCGTGGCTATTTCTATCCACACCCTTTCCAAGCATTTGACACAGTTCCCTTTCCGCCGGCGCATCAAAGGTGGCGGTCCTCCCCAAACAGCTCACTTTCATCCTTCGAAGCCTATCCTCTTCGTAGCGAACCAGCGTACAGTCCGTGCTTACGATTTGTCTCGCCAGCTTCTGGTAAAGATCGTTCAGCCTGGTGCTCGCTGGATCTCTTCTTTCGACATTCACCCCACCTCTTCAACTGCCTCCGGAGGGGACAACCTCATCGTTGGATCTTACGACCGTCGTTTATTGTGGCATGATCTCGAACTTTCCCAGCGTCCGTACAAGACATTGCGATACCATCGCAAGGCTATTCGCTCTGTACGGTTCCACCCAAGTGGCCGCTACCCTCTGTTTGCCGACGCCAGTGATGATGGCTCGCTTCAGATATTCCACGGCAGCGTTACGGGCGACATGCTTAGCAACGCCACTATTGTACCTCTGAAGGTTCTTAAGGGCCACAAGGTCACCGGAGAATTGGGTGTTTTGGAAGTTGACTGGCATCCCCGAGAGGCGTGGTGTGTTAGTGCAGGTGCGGATGGGACCTGTCGGTTGTGGATGTAGTTACACTTCATTCTATAAGTATATATTGTCAATTTGCGCTGCTGTCGTCTTACCCGGTCCGATCTATAAGAGGCGTTTGGTGTATACATTATTAGTCCTAGATATCCATCGCAAAAAGTTTTGTCAACTAGCATATCGTGTCTTTGGTTGTATAACATGAGAATATGTCGCTCACATTTGTAGTTAATATTCTTAAGCGTTCAGGTATTATTTGTAGGGGCATCAAATTGCTTAGCTAATAGCCAAAAGCTTCATGATGATTTCGTGTTTATGTATGTACATCTATAGCTTCTATGTAAGCCTAAAAGCCGCTAGCTACGGGCGGTATTTTACACGACACCCCCGCTCCAATCTCTCCGAAGTTTTTCATACTTCTTAAGGTCTGTAACACTGGGTCGGATGAACGACTTCGCTGTCACAAAGTCCTCAAGCTTTATTGCATCCCTTCTCTTAATCGCGGCATAGCCAGCACGACGGAGCAAACTGCCCAAGTCCGCGCCGCTGAAGCCCTCACATTCCTCAGCCAACTTTCGTAAATCCTCATTGAAGTCAACCGGGATGTTGCGAACCAGGGTCTGCAGGATCTCAACTCGCTCTAGAGGACTAGGTAAGTTCACAAAGAGGAGTGTCTCCAGTCGACCCGGACGAAGCATGGCAGGATCAATTATATCCGGCCGGTTGGTAGCTGCTATGACGTAAATTCCTTGGCGGTTGCTGCCTAGTCCATCTAACTCAGTAAGCAGCGTGTTGACTACGCGTGCAGAAGCCTCGGAAAGAGTGTCGTCTCTTCGTGGCACGAGGGCGTCAAGCTCGTCGAAGAAGATGACACAGGGAACTGAGGAGCGAGCGCGAACAAATACTTGACGCACTGCACGTTCAGATTCACCAACGTACTTATTGAGCAACTCGGGGCCTTTGACGCTGATAAAGTTGGCATGTGACTCATTGGCCACTGCCTTAGCGAGCAGTGTTTTACCGCACCCAGGAGGACCCCAGAGAAGAACACCTGTAGGTGCTGTGATACCAACACTCGCATAGAGCGCGGGATCCTTGATCGGTTCAACGATTGCTGTAGCAAGTTCATCGCGTATACCACCGAGGGCACCGATGTCTTCCCAGGTTGTGTCTGGAATAGTAGCAAATCCTTCACGTTTGGAGGACGGTTGTATCTTAGGAAGTGCAGTGATGAAGTCTGCGTTCGAAACAAGTACCACTTGCGCTTCATCGCCAAGTGGTGTTTCTTTAGCATGTGTGATTAATCGCCGTAACTCCTTGATTTTAGGGCTGAGATCCTCTGCCTCTTCGATGTCCATGTCCTCGCCACTATTGGCTTTCAGAATCTCCAAATATCTTTTGATAGCAGCTGAGCCAGCAGTGGAGACCAAATCGTTGAGATCCGCTCCCACAAACCCAGCCGTTCTATTCGCCAGAAACTTGAAATCTATATCGTCGGCAAGGCGCATCTTGCGTGTGAGCGCTCGAAGGATTTGCTCTCTAACGGGTTCCGAAGGTACCGTCATATTGATCTCTTTGTCGAACCTGCCGCCTCTACGCAAAGCGGCGTCTAAGCTATCTGGTCTGTTAGTGGCCGCAAGAACGATCACGGGTTTACCGCCAGTCTTCTCTAGCGCAAGATCATCCATGCACGTTAGCAGTTGAGCAACAATCCTCTTCTCCATTTCCCTTTGGGCACTCTCTCTCTTAGGCGTAATGGCATCGATCTCATCGATAAAGATCAGACAAGGAGCTATCTTCTTGGCTTCGTCGAAATGTTCTCTGAGAGCCTTTTCCGATTCTCCTGACATCCCCGAGACTATTGAAGGGGCAGATATAGAGATGAACGGCACACCCAGCTCAGCCGCAAATGCATTGGCAATCATAGTCTTTCCGCATCCTGGCGGACCGTGCAACAGGACACCACGCGGAGGTTGTACATTTGATGACATGTAAACTTGTGGTCGTGTCATCGGTAGAATGACAAGATCTCCAAGCTCTTGGATCACATCATCCAATCCACCAAGATCCGATAGGCTCACATGCGTGGGTGGGGATCGATCGATAACGCTATCGGCCTTGCGTCGTTTCGAAGACCGAGCCTCGCTTCCGTGTTGGCGTCTTTTGCTTGACGTTGACGGGTTGGTAGCAGACTCAGCATCATTTGGTTCCAGAGGCTTTTGCGGGGTTGAGGTTGTATTCCACATGCCTACGATACTTTTATTCAGGCTGTTGGTCTCCTACAACAGTTAGTGGCCGCAAAACATGACCGAATCCACGAAATGGGGCTGAGGATGATAAGAATTCATACCGTAGTAAGGGGTGGTTGATGCTCTTCAAGACCTTCAAACTCTCCATCTACGGAATCCTCTTCGTCTTCTCCAAGTACATCAGTCTTTATTACTTCCACAACCCGTTCGATACTATCCTCTAGGATTCTCTTCGGTTTCCTGTTCAAGCTGGAATTCGACCTTCTGATGGTGTCATATATGGTTGGCACTGATAGACGAATCTTATCATGCTCCGACTGTTCATCAACAATTTTGCGCACTACCTGATAGACCTTTTTATATACAAAAAAAATGGTAGAAGATTAGCGATGAGCTCAATGATAGTCAAATGCACCGCCAAATGCTCTTACCTCCCGGTCTAAGCCTGCCCTTAGGCTAGGTCTACCCCCGCGACGCATGATCTCTGAGACCTTGTAAAGGACTGGCACAACAATGACAGCCCAGGAATAAAATTAGTGGCGCACAGACTGATTGATAGCAATATGATTTGGGGCAATTTTTTTTTTCCTTGTACAGTTTTCGGGTGTCGGCGAATAGATTTACCGCCAGAGCTATCTTATCTTACATATTATGTACAATTGTGCATGCAGTAATTACTACTAGTACCTATTCGTACTAGTGGTATTCCTCACCCCGGAGATAACTGGTTTATACGTAACTGTACTAGGTCCCGGTCTCCATGACCATGACCATGTATGTACCGTACCGATCTAACTGACAAGACCAACGTCATTTCTTAGTCTTGACCTCCAAGCATAAACCTATCGGCGGCCGCTCATTAATCTATTACCTCATAACAAGACAATATGTATTGACAATGGGGAACACGAGCAGCTCTCATAAAATCTCCGCTCAAGATAGGTGAGTAATGGAATCATTTCATTAAGTCCATCCAATCTCATAACCATCCCCCTTTTTTTTTAAAAAAAAAAAAGAAAAGAAAAGAAAAGAAACAACAGTAACTCTCGCGATGAATTCATCCTCGCGTTTTACTTCCTTTTGGTACAGTCAGGCTCATGAGACACTGGTATTGATGTATTCATCTTCAGGGCCATACTCGATTTAAAAATCCAACGCGATAAACTCCGACAATATCGGAAGCGTATCACGGTCCTCACCAACCGTGAAACCGAAATCGCAAAGGAGTGCCTTATTCGGGATGATCGGAAGCGCGCCCTCCTCGCATTACGCCGAAAAAAATACCAGGAATCACTGTTAACTAAATCCGAGCAAGAGCTCGACCAGCTGGAGCAGTTGATCAATCAAGTGGAGTTTTCTCTTGTTCAGAAAGATGTCCTCTTCGGTTTACAACAGGGCACACAAGTGCTACAAGCGATTAACCAGGAGATGGGGGGTATTGAAGGTGTTGAGAAGTTGATGGGCGAAACAGAGGAAGCGCGGGCATACCAAGAGGTGAGACCCATCTGCCCAGTTGATATGAAAACTATATGATTGTGCTGACGAGACAACGATGATGTAGGAAATCAGCCTAATGCTCTCAGGTGCTCTGTCAAGTCAGGATGAGGATGAAGTTGCAGACGAGTTGGCGGCCTTACAACATGAGACGCAAGGTGTGCACGACTTACCAAGCCCCCCAGACCGGTACCCTGTACCGCCGATAGACGAACCCGGCCAACGCACCCCAACTAAGGAAGGGGAACTACCGCAAAAGACAAGATCCAAGGTGCAAACGGCGATCTCAGTTTGAGCTTGTTATCTGGGTCCTACACCTTTCATCTCAATATGCTCTTAATTTCCTACGAGTTAGGACAGAATCACTTCTGGCGTTCGAATTTTGTCGGGCACATACCACCGTTGGATTTATCAGCCTCGCGCTGTCGATCACAAATTTGAATTGAAATGAATAATGATATTTTTGTGACCAGCCCCATGAGTTCTTGCTGCATCCTTTTCAATTCTCCTTAATCTTAGATATACTAAGATAACAGAGCACATGTGGATATCATAAAATTTTCTAGTGCTTGAAGTAGTAAACTTCGGGTGAACTGTGCCACGAGTATATATTCGGCTCACTGGCCGGGCATAATCCTTCCCCCAACGCTGCTTACGCCCTGAATCGCAACGTGGTCACTAGGATTGGCTGCTGCTTCGTAAAGGAAGCTGACGGGTTCGCGGTTCAGAGCCATGAATTGACCTTTGAATCCAACATAGCCAAGCTTGGTTACATCTTCCTCTCCATTACTCCAGTTGTCCTCGAAAAATAAACAAATGGATGTGGTGGCATTCCAATGCGCGCGGTTCAAGGGCAATTCAAAAACATCAGTGCCGGATTCCGGTCGCGGTATTTCGACTGTTTGTATTGGTTTCAATTCCGAGGCAGTCGCAAAATCCAAATCGTCGCGATTCTTAAATAGTTTCATGGTCTTAGGGGCAGATGACGTCGGTACCGTGTAGATCAGTATAGAATGGATTTTGACTTGACCAGTGAACCTGTCAAAACAATTAGAGCTGTTTATTGATCCCTGATGGCTGTGTTTGGGGATGAAGGGGCACCCTCAGAAGGCGGGGCAAACCCAGGAAGAAATAAAAAGCTACAGATCTTCCATATCATAGGTTCACATACGGGATATACATCAATAATTGTTCATCTGCATCACTCTCGAGCTCTGGCTGTTCATTCAGCCTTTCAGTCCATGTTTTTCGAGCAATAGCAGCCCCGGAATTGGGGGTCGCCTCTGTTATTTATGAATCAGTAATCGGATACACAAATCAACGATACTATAACAGGACATGAGCGCATGTGAGAGCCCCCTGTCGTACCATTTAGCGTAATGATAGAGTCGAACTGGATCTGGGAATAGAGAATAGATTGAAGAGCCGGAGTGATATCGTTCGAATGGTCGTGGCCGTCTTCCCCATGGCAATGACCGCCGTGGTCGTGATGATGATGGTGATGGTCAGACATATTGCAGTCAAAATATAGGACTGATGCTACTTCAGTTGTTCCTGTCTTTGGGCTCTAAGGCAGATTGAGGTGCTACTATTGTTCTGGTTGGAACTTATGGGTCGTATCCAAAGACAAAGTGAAAGTGGATCCTGTGCTCGTGATGTACGCTGTAAGGGAATGACAAGACTTTCAATCCATTACTGAATTGTATTAATCAGTTGACAATACTACAGTACATTGTTCATATTCTGAAAACACCCTTTTATTCCCTTCTACACAATTATATCATATATCAGTCCCCTTCTTCCCGTTATTTTCCTCTTTCTCCCCCTTGAATTATTTATTTATTTATTTATTTATTTATTTTTTTTTTTTTGCGCGCCTCCCCCCCTGTATTGTTTCCTATAAATTTTAACATAGTTCCTACGAGCTCCCGATTGCCCTGCTGCATGCGCAAGCCTAATACCTCCCCTCCGTGTTGCTTTCAGGTTCATTCATATGAAGGATACCAACTTGCTTCTGAGTTACCGGTTCTTCGCTTTGAACGGAGAAATGAGAGGCAGTTGTTAGCCTTGCTAGGTGGAATTTGTTAATAAATTCTGTAGTAATTAGGGGCATAATCTAAAAGATAACTTCTATCAATTTTGGTAATGTCCCGAATGAAGGTTTTCTCGCCTGTCTGCAGTAATTCATGGAAAATAACCCAATCTGCTTTCCGATGCTTAAGTTTCACCATCAGCAAAATGCCTTGAACATGACAATGGGAGGTCAGAGTGATACATACAAACATTAATGAACTTGGGTGAGCGTGCAATGTGATGTCGCCACTAGCGGATTTGAATGTCCCGTCAGGCTGCATTTTTGCAGCATGTGCAAAATAACCAGTTGTGAGGCACCTGATAATATTTTCAGGCTGCTGGCTGATACCCATGTGTGTGTAAAGGGGGTTGTTCACGGTCTCATCGGTTTCAATACCAAATCTCTCGAGGTAGCGTTTTAACTGTGTTCTTATGCTGACAGCCCGTTGCAAGGAGCGGTAGTTCAAGAGATTATCCCGACACCACTTAGGGTCCTTTCCCCCTTTTGTGACAAAAGCTTGATATACGTTCAGATACGTCAAATGGTCGCCTTCCTCAACAGCGAATTTTCTGCGACGGCTCTCGCTAGACTTCCTATCCCCATCATGTTGAATCCATACCGAACCCTGCAAACTAACCATGGCCGCAATCGTTAAGATCTCACTCAGGCAGTTGAACGACTGTGCGGAAAGTAGAACCTTTGCCATCATCGGATCAACTGCTAGTTCAGCCATCCGCATGCCAAGGGGTTTTGTGAGTTTGGCGTAATCATCAACTGCCCCGAGAGAATATAAAAGTTCTAGTGCACGTATAACAAGCTTTGAAGGAGGGGGCGTCAGGAAGCTAAAGCGCACTATGTTATCTACACCCAAAGCCTTAAGCTGCATCACAACAGGAGCAATGTTCGAGCGCTGAATTTCTGGAATAGTAGTTTCTGGAAGCTGTTCGTAGGCTTGGCTGGTATACAGACGGAAGCATTTCCCAGGCTTGGTCCTCCCGGCACGACCTGCACGTTGGGCAGCCGCTGCTTTAGATATTGGCACGGCTGTCAGCATTTCAATACCTATGCTTGGCCTATATGCTCTTAATTTCGCGAACCCGCAATCAACGACATATACAACCCCATCGATGGTAACAGAAGCTTCAGCAATGTTTGTTGACACGATAACTTTGCGCGTGCTCTCGGGTGTTGGTTCGAACACATACATTTGCTGGTCAGACGTGAGACCGGAATAAAGGGGCAAAGGAAGCAGAGATTGTGCTTTGGGATGAAGCGTTACAGCACGTTCAGTAATTAGCTGTATCATCAAATCAATTTCCTCGCGGCCCGTCAAAAACACCAGGATATCGCCTTCCGCTTCTTGCAAATGTATGTCCATGACCGTCTTTACCGCTCGTTCAACATAGTCTTCCACGGGCGATTCCAGGAAGAGGACGTCCACAGGGTACATACGGCCTTCCAGACTGATGATTCTTCCAATATTTCCCCCCATTTCACCAGACTCTGTGTCACTTTGGAATTGATCACCAGCAAAGAAACGTAAGAAATCTTCCGCTTGCAGTGTTGCACTACTAATCACGATCCTAAGATCAGGGCGTTGTTTCAGAATTTTTTTCAAAATCCCCAACAGAATGTCAGTGCTGAGAGACCTTTCATGCGCTTCATCAACCATGACTACTGAGTATCGGGACAGAAGAGGGTCTACAAGGACCTCTCTGAGTAACATCCCATCTGTTAAGAACTTGATTCTTGTTGACGCAGAAGTCAGATCTTCAAAGCGGATCGAGTAGCCGACCTCTTCACCAACTTTGCAACGCATTTCTTCAGCCACTCGGGCTGCCACAGACGTGGCAGCCACCCGGCGTGGCTATGGTCCTGTTAGCATTTCCCCCTTAGATTGATGGGTTATGGCTACATATAAGCTATACCTGAGTCACTGCTATAGACTTTTCATCTGCACACCATCCAGCCTGATCGAGGTATTGAGGTAATTGGGTTGTCTTCCCACTCCCAGTTTGTCCAATAACAATAGTAACAGGATATGTTTCGACAAGATATAATAGGCTGTGCTTATGTTTTGCAATCGGCAATAATGCTGCAGGCTTGTATAATGACGGGATAAAAGTGGATGAGAGATGCTGGTCTGAATCCATTACTGATAGATAGAGCTTTGCTCCCTGGAAAGACAAAAAGAATGTGGGAAAAGTATAGTATCGAAAAATTTTACTCTCTTGTTCTTTCAGTAGTTGATGTACTCGGCACCGACATACTGAACACACGGGATAATACAGTGAACAATCCAACCATTGCTAAATACAATCAAAAGTAAAAGGTATTGTAATAAAAACCATGTTTTTCCCACCTGCAGTAAATGTTGATTAGATAATCAATACAATTCTATCACGTGGTAAAACGTCACTGTACATAGGGATTGAACCAGGAATCCTTCGGAGTTGCCAATACTGATCGCTGTTATAATAATTTCTGCCTGTTAGGCTTTTTATCGCATACCATTCTTATGCTCAAAAGTCTTTCTTTATACCTTCACTTCAGAGATCAGAGCAAATCACAATCTGATATCATTCGGAGTACTACCCCTACATTCCAGCTCTCGCAATGGCTGAAGAAGGCAAAACAGTCGGTTGCCTAACTTGCATCGTCTATATCGTTAATATTAAAACTTACTAATTGTTTCCCCCAGAATACAAACAAGCTTCCTCCAGGCCCGTACACCCATAACCCGGAGTCTCCTACCACAGCGCGCCCTTTGGATTTTGATGATGAACCACAAGAGTCTGGTGTCACTGCAGTGTCCCCTATCTCGAATCAACACGTAGCGACAGAAGTTGCCCCGCCAAAACCACCGCGTCCATTGAGCCCGCAACAACAGGCAGAAACCACTCTTAAAGAAGCCTTTCCGAGCATAGATGTATCAGTAGTTCGGGCGGTGTTGGTTGCAAGCAACTGGGATGTTGAACGAGCTTTTCATGCTCTCCTTGGTTCGTGGATATGCGCGCAGCTACTCATATGGTTGTCTGGGACTAACGGCTGTAGGTATGACCGACCCTAGTGCGATTGAACAAGAAGTTCCGCCTCCGCGACCACCGCGCCCATCAGCAGCACAGAGACAACTAGAAGCAGATGAACTCTATGCTCGCCAGCTTGCCGAACACTACAATCGCCGTGCGCCGCAACTTCACCGGGAAGGAGGACCTCCATATGAACGCGCAAGAAGAAACAGTGAGCTATCGGAGGACAAGGAGTATAGTTTCTTTGAAGGTACGTTTGTTAGAGTATATAGTTGTCCACTCATTTGTTCATAAACATGCTTGGCTAGATGATCTTCCGGTGATCCGTGAAAACATTCGCAAAGGTTTTCTGGAAACCCAGACCAAAGTCAATTCATGGGTTCAGAATATCAGGAAGCGACTAGATGGGGAAGAGCAGGAGGAGATGTCCTCCGGCCAAGTTCCTCCTGAGGAGAACTATGTTCGGGCAAGGAGAAGCGGGGATATGAGCCGCCGCAGTGGGGATCGCGAACGGTACGACGCAGACCCACAAGTTCTAAGTGATGATTTCTCTGCCCTTGAGATGAGAGATACAGAAGGTCTGTTTAATCAAAGATGCATTGCACTGTAGCAGCTAGACTAACCGTACCGGCAGCTCCCCCGCCTCGACCTCCCAGGCCCCTTGCCAACCCTACCCTTTATCAAGCCTCGTCACCTTCGCCAGATAGACGTAAAGTGTCCTTTCAAGAAGGACCACCCACTGCGATTGGGGCAAATTACGAGTCGCCCGAACCATCTAGAGCACCTCATTCTACTGGAGGCAAACCGAGCAAATGGCAACCGTTGTCTACTATTGAACCTTCCCCAGTTGGAGACCATGATCCATTTAGTCTAGGTGATAGCGAAGACGAGAAAGACCATAAGCCCAAGGAACCAAATACTGTTGATGGAACAAACCATACCAAGGGAACCATAGGCGAGCCAATGGTGGGTGAGTTGGGTGAGCTGGGTCCTCCGTCGAACAATACCAAAACAGATGGTGGAAAGTCCTGAGACTACATATCCATGTGTGGTTTTGTTACATCATCTCTAACCACCCTACTACTTCTGCCTTTGAGTTCATGTGATACCAGAGACTGCAAAACAGCAAGTTGAAATTCGCCTGCATGCTAGTAAAATACATCAGTGATCTTCAGACACAAACCGCTTCCACCCAGAGAGTAGACAGCCTGCCTTGTGGATATCCTTGGGCTGAGCAAACATGAAGACAAATAGATCCCTCTATCAAAAGGAAAGGAACAGAGAAAAAAAAACAGAGTAGCAGTAAGAGGCAAAGAATGATAAAATAGAAAAGGTTGGGGTGTTCATAAAGTGTACAATGTCCTATTTAGCAAACTCGTGGTCCGCAACAGTACGCGATATTGCCGTATCTTCTCTTCTCAGATCTTTGATGATAGTCTCGACATCATTATTAGCAGATAGTCTGATTTATTAGCCGGTAGAAACCCACTGCAAGTGCATCAGGATTAACCCCATTTTCAATCAGAGACACGCAAAGGGATAGATCTGTCCGGTCCAAATTCGTGTTCTACACATTCAACTAATTAGCCAATGGTCAAAGATCGACAATGACTATAGATGGGGATGGCAAAATGATGGAAAAAGAAAGGAGACAACATACAAGAAGAGTGGATATTTCATGAAGAATATCAATGACTTCACGTGCTGCCTGACGTTTGTCGTCTGATTGTGTAGGCATGTTAGGTTTGAAATGAGATTTATGCACTATATATTTTTTTTGTGAAAAAGGATGGCATAGACTAGTGCTTTTGGTGAAAATGGCACACTGTAGAAGTTATGGGAAGCGAGTGGTTACCTACGATACAAATATGGATGTATCGTGTATGTACCCGACTCTGTAAGCTTGTTCCGGGTTGGATTACGGCGGACTACCACCTTCGATTAATGCCAAAATAGAATTCATTTTTTATCATTGTAACCAGCAGATGTAGATATGGTGTAAAGAATACAGCTCATTTGTTTTTTATTACAGTACTGGCCAGGCCATGGGGTTGATGTATGTGTTTATTAGGTTATTTTATGGGAATTTGCCTCGGAAGAAAAGAAAAGAAAAGAAAAAGAAAAAGAACATTAATCATTAGGATTTAGTTTAAATGAAAATACCAAATAAGGCAAATACTAGGCTGGTTCCAGGTGCCCCAAAGATTAAAGTACATACATACATACATACATACATACCTAGGATCTTTTCAATGTCACAGAAATTTCCTCCACGAGCTTAGTAATCTAATAGCTGTACTAGGCTTAATATTCATAAAAACATAGCTTTATGACAAATTATCTTCTTTACCCAGTCTGCATATCATACATCTGAATTGAAAGAAATTAACACATTAAAAATTTGGCAAATATCTATCTCTCTATATCTGAAGTTCCCATTCCATCTCTCTTTCTGACTTTTCTATCAGCTTTGAATGTGGAAGGACATTGTCAGGAATGAAGGACATAGAGCTCAACATTTCAGACATTCATTCCTTGGGAAGGGATCAAGCATTTGAGATTCTCAACCAAATTTCACGCGTCGAGAAAAAAACCTTTCCTGCCAATGAAGCTTTTAGCTTTTGTGAGGAGCTATGGAGAAAGAAGCCTAATACGAAGGTCTTGTATGCGACTAGTGCGGCGTCAGATATCCGCTCGCCTTTGGTCGCCTATGCGGTTTATGTTCGACAAAAGGGCATTGCATTGTTGCATAAAATTTGCGTTGCAGAATCTTATCGCCAGCAAGGTGCTGGAAAACAACTTATGAGCTACATTAAACAGCGTCTACAGAGGGAGGGTTGTCAATGCATTCAATTATGGGTGGACAAGGCTAGGATCGCAGCCCGAGGGTTGTACATTAAGTTTGGATTTGAAGAACGTGAAGAAATCGCAAACTACTATGCGCCGGGCCGTACAGGGATCAAAATGATACTCAATATCGATAATGGTTGCCCTTGACCACCTTTCCTGCTTTCATTAATTTGTGTTCGCGCTGTACATACCTTACCCTCACCCACTCTCCGCCATTATTACTGGGCAAAGGGCTCATGCAGAGACACCTGTAATTAGATGTGCACATTCTCTGCCTGTCAATCTTCCATTTACCCGAGGTTAGCTTACTCCGTACTATGGATATGCTCGTCTGGCTCTCCTTGGCTCCTACAGGTCATCCCTTGCAGGACCGTGCATCACGCGAAAGGAGCCTCGTCGCGCCGGCATCTACCTATGTTCCGCTGGTTATTCCTCATACTCCAGTGACGTTAAACATATCCAGGTATGGCTTTGGGCTAAAGGGGTCGCATGAGTCGCGTAACTCCTGTTTTAGGATAACCCTTGGGCGCGATCACCCTGGAAGATAGCAGTTTGCTTTCTAAGGATAGAACTACTCCCTACTCTCATTTGCAGATTTTGTCTAAACCAAGCTTTTGTTTCTTCAACCGTTTATCACAGTATGCCAATGGTTATCCGGTGAATTCCCAAGCTAAGCAAGCTTCTGCAGCTTCCTGTTAATCGAACATCTATCAGGGTAATTCCGTCCAGCTTGAGGATATGGCACCCATCTGGCTGATTATCTTCCATTTTTTGTGGGTTATTGATGCAAAGTTGGTTTCAAATTACCCGGTAAATGCACAATTACCTCCTGTGGCTCGTGTGTCGCAACCGTTCGAGTTCGTTTTTTCGCAGGACACCTTTAGTGCGAGTAGCTCGTCGACAATATACTCGCTCCGAAACGCCCCGTCATGGCTTCGTGTGAAAGGCAACAACCGAACATTATCAGGCACGCCCCATGGAAAAGATGAGGGAACGGTAAGATTTGAGCTTGTGGCATCGGATGAATTAGGGTTCGCAAGTATGGAAGTCACTTTGATAGTGACGAAGGATGATGGGCCGATACCCGGAAAGCCGCTGCTTCCACAACTTGAAGCCATTGCTGCAACTTCGGGACCGTCCACGATCCTCATTCATTCAGGCGATGCCTTTGACATATCTTTTGATCATGGCACGTTTACCAATACCCGCCCATCTACCGTATATTATGGAACATCCCCGGACAACACCCCATTGCCTTCCTGGGTGGGTTTTGACCAGTCAAGTCTCCGGTTCTCGGGTGTTGCTCCAAATATTGGGCCCCAAACATTCGCTTTTAGTCTGGTTGCTTCTGACGTGGCTGGTTTCAGTGCAGCCACTATGACATTCGATATGACTGTCAGCCCGCATGTCCTATCGTTCAATGGCAGTATGCAAACAGTCTTTGCTAGCAGAGGAGAGCAGCTCAGAAGCCCTCAGTTCATTGAGGCGTTAAGATTGGATGGTAAACGACCAATAAACACTGATATAACTGAAGTTCATATCGATTCGCCAATGTGGCTTGAATTTGACCATAAAACAATCTCATTTAGCGGCACTCCTCCAGCTGATGCAACAGATGAGAATGTTACCATATCTGTGATGGATAAATACCAGGATGAAACAAGGCTGATTGTCATGTTGCAATACTCTCAATTCTTCCGTGACAAAGGAGGTTGTGATGCCGCTGCCGGTGAATTTCTAACTTTCGTCTTTGATACTTCGGTTCTGATCGATGATTCCGTTCAGCTTGAAGTGGACCTGGGAGATCAACTTCCTTGGCTCCAGTATAACCCTAACAACAAAACGCTCTTTGGTCTTGTACCAAGTGATATGGACCTAGATAAATATTCAATTGAGCTGATTGCTCGTGAGGGCACCGCAGAGGATACAAAATCATTCACGATCAACATCTTGGACAAAGGAGATATTCCGAAACACGACACAGGCATTTTAGCCAGTTCTAATAGCGGGATCCATGGGAAGAAAGCTGGAATCATCGCAATTTCGGTCGTTATTCCTTTCGCCTTTTTAACAAGTCTTCTGCTTTTCTTCTGCTGCTGGCGTCGCAAACGTAGGGCACTGACGCACGAAGAAGGTCAGTTGCCCAAGGAGAAAGTATACCAGCCGGATGCCCCGGAACTGCCGCACTGCCAACCCTTGGAAGTGACCGGCCAGAGTGCTATGCCCCAGGCAACAATTGGTCACCTCGAACCATCACCAAAACCACCAAAGTTGGAATTGGCACCGTTATGGAATACAGGCCCTTTGGAGGACAACGAACGTGCTCGTGATTCGCTCTGTACTTCCAATATTGAATGGAGCCCTACCCCGTTGAGAGATTTTGCGACAAAACCAGAAAGACTAACCGACAATGCACCAATTCAACCTAAACGACTTTCTTTCCAAAGCAGCCCACCTATACGCCGACGAACTACAACTAATTCCCGAAAACGAGAGCCTCTTAGGACGATTCAACCGCGAAGGTCGTTAAAACGGAACTCAGTTCATTCGTCTAAGTCAAGAAGATATTCTAAGCGCTCTAGTGGCATATCTTCCGTTGCATCCGGGCTTCCAGTCAGACTCAGCGGCGCAGGACATGGTGCTGGTGGATTTGGTCCACCTGGACATGGTGTGGTTCGGATGTCATGGCAAAACACGCATGCATCTTTGCAGAGTGACGATAGCAGCGTTGGCAATCTAGCGCCTTTGTTCCCTCGCCCGCCCCATCGGGCAAGGGGCAGCCTAGAGTTTCCAAAACGGATGAGCTTGAGGACAGTGGAGCCTGATACATTGACAATCTCCGAAGCCGACTCCATTGAGGCTTTTGTCCATAGTAGGGCAAAGAGCCGGAACTCCTCCAACCCAATGTTTTCGGGTCAGCTCAGCCGCCGAACCTCCTCTGGTTTTCGCGCCTTAGAAAGAGCTCGGAGTACAGCTAGCCGGGCCGACACCGTTAGCAGTTCGCATTATAATGGGGACTATAGGCGATCAATGCAAGAACGCCCATGGTCTACAGCAATGTCAGTGTCTGTCTATGCAGATGACAATCGACAGTCCACATATTTAGAATCACTATCCGAAGAGTCGTTGAATGTACGACCCTCAGCTCGAATGGAGGAGTTGAGCCAATCGAGCCTGGCACAGGACTACTCACAGGCGATAGCACCGATTCCACGGTTTTTCAGTGAAATTAGCCTAAGCAATGCACGCCCTGCCGATAAATCGAAGGTACCACGCGAGGTAGAAGATTTAGAGCCCATCGGTGAGAATCAAAGCCAAGAAAGCCAGCGCGGTAGGTCCAGTACCAGCCCATTTCCGCAGGCCTACACATTGGGTTCTGGTTCGAATTCGTTGCCCAGGAGCCCTTCGACATCGTCTATTTTACATGACAGCAAGGTGCGCCGTGTGAGCCTAATGCAACAGACAGCCCAAGACTTAAGCCAGTCATGAGGTATCCAAAGCAGTATGGATAGAAGTGTTAAATGCGAGCGGGCATGTGTTTGTGCCGTGCAATTGTACAGGATTATACATACTTAGGTGGTTCGCTGAGGTGGTCTGTATCATGATATCCTTCATCTATCTTTTTCTTTTTTCTTTTTCTTTTTTTGGGTTCTGTTGATTACCATGTATCCTTTACGCTCGGATCAAAACTAGTACTCATAATAATAACTATACACCGACATGATTACACAGATATATTTATTTATTAATTTTTTTTTTTTTTTTTTGGCCTCTGGGGAATCTTCCCCTGGACTTGTTGAGCAACCGCTTGTAATCACGTGCATCATCCTTATCATGCACCTCTGAAAGAAGACTAGCGGCGTCGATCAGAGCGAGCGCCCGCGCAAGCTCCCCATTTCCGTTTAGCGGAGAGAGATTGTAGAGAATTGTCGCCGTCACATCATCCCAAGGATTGGTTTTATATTCATGGGCTATTTGGCACTGATAACTAATAATTACTTGGGGATTTTTTTTTTTTTTTCACACCTTGACCAGAAGTCCATTTTTTTTTCTTCTCCTGTAACTAATCCATCTTCTACCATTAAACATCAGCCATCACCATGGCAGCGCAAGCGGCTCTCATCGCTGATACCATTGTCGGCATGAAAAGGGCCTTGCGCAAAGAACATGATCTATGTATGTTTGTTTGTCTCCTTTGTTGTATAATCATTCCATTGCGTCTTCTAATCTCACTCCCACCGCGTAAAGTTTCAGGGCCAGATGATCCAATCACTCAACCGACAAATCGAGGCAATAAGTTACGGACGAATGCGAAACATGTGCGAGAGGGCGCACTAGGATATGTCCACCCGGAGGATCTATATAAACAGGTAGAGTTATTCTCCGATTGTCCAAATATACATGGTGTCCCCTATGTCCAGAACCGATGAGGCCAAGAGCAACAACTAATCCCCCACCCCCTTTCCAAAAGAAAATCGAGCATGCTGGGTACACACGATACATCCTCCAATCTAACCCAGTGCGCTATGACTCAGAGGGTGATGAGCTTGATGAAGACGATGAAGACTCTGAGGCGGATGCCGCTGCAGCCGAAGAAAACCCATTTTCTGAAATTGCACTGGAAAGTTAGTTTCCCTATCCTTGTTGCGTCAAAACCATATGCACTTCGCATGACTAATCTTGATTGTTGAGTGCTTAGATTTCATGTGCCCTTTGAAACACCCTTCGGAATTACCTGCCCATCCTTCCTTATCTCATGCATACACGTCAAATGCTTTACTGAAAATGACCCAGGCGATCGAGGCCAAATTACGCCAGGAACGAGCTCTTTTATGGCGCGCACGGAACCTTCACAGACAATTTTTAGGAGATAGTCCTTGGATGCCATGCGGAGTCATTGAGACGCCGAATGACAGGTGGATCTTTGAACCCAGGTCACTCAACACCGGGCACAAATCATCGATTGGTCATTTAGGACGAGACACTAACTCCAGTATCACCCCAGCTGGAGGGTCAACCACTCAGAAAAAGGGTACCCATGGACATAACTCAGTTTCAGGCTCACCAAATGGAGCCCTAGCGGTTACCAATGTTGGTACTCGGTTTAGCCAAGTCGCAGCGAAGGATGTGGAGATGACCGATATGCAAAATCGATCCTTGCAGGCTAATAATGATATAAGGAGTCCAGAACAAACCAGAGAACCCAAATCTGAAGAAGTCGAGACTCCAGTTGGAGATCTTCCGGCGCACCCCCATATGCTGGAAATGCGAGTCGATAGTAGTAATGCAGCAATCTCAAATATGGGATGCAACCAAACATCAAATTCGGACGGAAGGTTCCACCAAAATCAGAAGGAAATTCTGGACGGTGAATGCACCGGAGACGGCCTCGATTTAAATCACATGGGTCAAAATGATCTCGGAGTGGATATACATAGGGATGAAGAGATGCGGGATGGTTCTTCGCCTGAACCGCCTCGTCGGATGACCACTCGAGCTCAAGCCAATGCATTAAATCCTCAGCAGGAGGGCGAGCAGGACAATCTATCATCGTCCCCTTCGTCCGACACTCTTAGTTCACTACCGGTACCGCACCCTCTCTTTCTCGTGCCGGATTCCATCCGACCGGACGCCAATCTTGGCCTATCACCCATAGAAGCCGAGGACACTAGGCGGCTTCTTTGGTCCTATGTTCAAAAACAAGAGGAGACTGTTCGAGGATTTGAACACATGCTGGAGTCACTCCTTCGAGCTTGTCGAATGAAGGACGATGTGTTCGAATGGTGCAAAGCGGAAGGACATGTAGGTGAGATGAGCGATGGAGAAGATTGGTATGACCGCGAAGAATGGGGGCTTGCAGACGGAGAAGATCTCAAAAAAGGAGCGGACGAGGATGAAATTGAAATGGTAGAGGAAAGTCGGGCAACGAATAAGAGAGGCAGGGGCCGGCGAGCATAGATCAGGAATAATAGTTTTGCGGCGCAGAATTATAATCGATGCTCAGAGGCCCATTCACAGCATGGAGTTAACGGGTATTCGGCGTGTTCAAATTGAGGAAAACAGGAAGAACGGTTACTGGAAAGTATGCTGTCTTGTATGACTCTAGATCTCAACGAGTTTTACGAATAATGTTGTTCATCATGCAGTTATCTCGGTGGGTGTCTCAACCTTCAAGCTCACGATATGTAGTCAAACATCTAATATTTTTGTCTACACCCTTTATTTCTTCTAAAATTCCTTAAAACATAGTGAGCATATCAAGTAGCCTTCCTTTGTGGTCTCTATCCCCTGTGACATCCTTTGTTTGTCAAACCCCTCTTGAAAAACTTTTTCTTTTCAAGTCTGGTACCGTATCTTCTCCAATCTCAGGACCTGGCCCACGCCAAATTCTTCTTAGCAGCATGAATCAACGACTGTTGAAAGTCGGCGGGCAAGCCTCTCTGGACTAGTGCTTGCTTATTCCCATTTCACTTCATGCTTAAACGTTCCCAGCAGCTTTACAGGTTCTTGCCGCTTTGCTTGGCCTTTGCACGTTCGCGCTCGCGCTTGGCATATATTTCAGCGGTGAAAGGACTACAGACTCGTGGTCAGTGGGGGCGATACGGATGATTGACGGAACTTCAGGGCAGGTTGCGTAAGGGCAGATGTCCAAGAAATCATATCAGACTTACTCTTCCCACTGAAGAGCGAACCAATACAGAATGAACACCTCAGCCGTCAAAAGGATTCCGGCAACCTTGCCTCTGTAGAGGGCCACACCAAGAAAGTTCAGGGTGCTTCCCCAGTACATAGGGGAACCGGTGACGTTGAAAGGGAATCCAGTGACGGGGGCATCCATGAGAATTCCAAAATAGTCGCCAAGATAGGTTCCGGTAACACCCAAGGCATACATGCTGGAGAGGACGAGGGTGGATCCCATGGCAAACAGGACAGCGCCCAAGATCGGTTGGTGCACAGGGGCATAATAGGGCTGGTCATCAAGAGCCGATTGATAGATATGGTCACGCACGATTCCCAAGCTGAAGATGGTGATGGCGAGAAGGTAGCAGCCGTAATAGGCGTTACCGAAAATACGAGTCAAATAGTGCTTCCGATACTCTACAAAATGGGGCAACATGGGGGTAATATGAGCCTTTTTATACTGGACAAAACAACTGGATTGGTTTAGCATTGGGGATAGGAGTCATGACCAACCGGCACGAGCCACAAAGCTGTGAGTAAGCGGAAGTTAGTCAATCCAAAAGCTCCATTGGATGGGCTCGGGCGGCGAATGATTTAGAAGGGCAACCGAGGATAGTACCTACTTCCAAAAGATTGGATTGAAAGCAATCGATAACGCAGCCCCTAGCACAATATTGTAGATGAGAATCAAATATATATATATATATATATATATATATATATAAGGACTGGATGAAGGAGAGAGAGATTTGCATTATGAGACCTTACATTTAAAAGATGGTTGCGACATATCGAAAAAGTCCGACAAGCTAGCCATAGCGAAAGGGGAAACAGATGGATGAAGTTGAAATGAAAAGAAAATTGGATCGGGAGATGAAAATGCTCTGGAGCAGATTTGGGGGTTGGGGGGGGGGAGAAAGAAAAGAATGAGAAGAAGCAGAAGAACTAAGGAAAGAGGAGAGGAGGAGAAGAGGAGAGAAAAAAGGCCCAACCGTTGTAATTTACTCCGTAGAATAGGTGATGTTGTATTTTGCCAAAAAGAGGGGGAAGCAAAGGGAAGAAGTGGAGCCAAACAAACAACTTTCTCCACCTTTTCTCATATTCTGTAAGTTCCTTGAACCGAATCTTACCTCCGTCACTGTCATTGAATGGTAACAAAAACCTAAGCTCTTCACCGCCTATTAAACTCACTTGTATGTAGTAGTTGGTCTATTATCATTTCTCTCTTGTACACTCTTCACCCCATTCTTTAAGGATTTTGTTTGTTGATTTCTTGACTTATAGTATGATATGCATTAGCTTTGATTTACCGTCATGAAAGAATCCTCACTCTTAGTAGAATGGCCTTGAAGTGCCGTGATATCGTCCTACTGGGCATCGGCGCTTTTATTGCCTGGGGATTTGCTGTACGCTGGTTGCCAACCCTGCGATATCTTGGTTATGCTGCCATTTTAGGAGCTCTTTCATCCTCCGTCGCCCTTTTTGGCCTTGTTCTCTTTACTATCCGAAATCAAGATGATACAATCGTTCCACGCTCACAATCTGTGCCCGTTTCGTTTCTAATCCCCCAGCATTGGCAACAGGAACTACACGGCTTGCAAAAGCGCTCTACTTATCAACATGTCTCTTTGTATCCCCAGTCATTCATTGTCTCGGGGGGTATTGATGAACTTCTGGCGCTGATCACTCGAGATTTTATCACTTCCTGGTACAAGAATATCAACCCTAGTCCTATCTTTGTGAACGAGGTGGACCGTATCATCCGAGTAGCGATTGGCAACCTGCACGACAAACTATCTACCGTGGACTTAACCTCGCTTATCGTTGCTCGCATATTTCCCATATTGACTACTCATCTCAAAGAATTTGATGTCGCTGAGCGATCCGTGCGCGGACGGAACTTAACTCGGAATGTTACCGAATCTGAAGAGTTGAGCATTGCTATTGCAAGCAAGTATTGTGATGGCCATCTACATCCTGCTGCAGCACTGTCATTATCGGACCAAAAGCTAGTAGAGCAGGAGTATCTTCGCAAAATCATAGTTGGGTTACTACCCCAGCTCTTGCCCGAACGTCTTTTGAGCAGTCGTATTGTCTCCATTCTGATCAGGGAATTACTTGCATGTGCTGTGCTCTTACCTATCGTGTCGAGCCTATCAGATCCTGATACATGGAACCAACTGGTGGAGGCTTATGGGCAAACTGCCCTTCAGGACCGTAAAACTGTGCGCAAGCTCCGTGCAGCTTTAGACGAACATGCTTCTCCGGTGCCGAAGTCAAAGCATGGAAATCAAATACCCCGGCTTTCCCCGCACGATTCAGAGCGGGCCTTTGAACGTTTTGTAAGAGCCATCCGACGCTGTAACAATCTTTCGGATGCCAGGCGATTTAGAGCTCTGGTTGCGAGTCAGCTCAAACGAGAGGCGATGGTGGAAGGACAGGATCCAGTTTATCTCCGACGCCTAGAGACTGGAAAAAGAGTACTTGATCAAAAGGTTGCTAAGCTTTCGACACCGGCTAGTGGTTATACATCGCACGCTTCCGCAGCTGCGACACACTTTCGCCGCCAGAACACATTACACTCCCGCGAAGCATCCTTAGTGGACGTGATGCATGATGCCCCGGGCCTTTCTTATTTTATGGAGTTTATGGATCGCCAGCAGTTGATGTTTCTCGTACAATTTTGGATTGTGGTCGATGGTTTCCGCAACCCACTCGAGGATGACTTTGGAGACGAGACTTCCCCGAGTTCCACGACCTGGACTGAAACCGATAGAAATGACATGGCTCTTATCAGCGAGACGTATCTGACAAAGCCGGAATTAAGAGTAACAAGCGAGTCACGCCGAGCAGTAAAGGCCTTCTTAAGCGCAGGACGGCGAGCTAGTCAAGACCAGTACCGCAAAGCTAGGACAGTGATATTAACTACTCAATCTGCGGTCTTAGAGGAACTCGAACATATCCACTACCCCAAGTTCAAACAGTCTGATTTGTTCTATAAATACCTCACAACCGATGAAGCATCCTATACGGAGATTAATATGGAACCTGGGGAGCACGAAAGTCTCTCACCTACGCCAAAGGTTTCGGAAAGACGGCCACTGCCTCCCTTGATGGGACGCACGGCATCACATCCTGGGCCTAGGTCACAGAGCCTACGGAGGGCTGCTGTTTCATCAACTGATGTTCGGAGTATGGGTAAATTGTTTGATGACGACGACTCATCCAAGCACTCTCTAGACTCAGAGCGGTCGGTCCCGTTATTCGATGATGACTGCGACACGGACCCTCTTGCGATGTCAACTCACAGCCTTGGGCAAGACTCGCAGAACGGCGATAACGAAGCGAACCACAGCCAACTACTTAAAACAATGGAGGCTGCATTAAACGATATTATCACCAACGAGCCCAAGAACACCCGACTGGAAGATACCAAGAGCAGTGACGCCTCTTCGCCGAGGCGTTTAAGCAACGACCAAGCTCCCAAGTCACCGCGTAGCTCTATTGAATTGATACGGGCGGAGGATAAAACCAAACCGAACATTGCTTCTTTGGGACTAATAGATCAGTCGCCGCGCCTTGGAGTGTTTGCAGACGATCTCTTTCCTGATCCGCATAAGTTTATTGAGGATGAATACGAAGAGCCTATGGAAATGGATCACAAAGATCCAGCTGACGAAGTTCACGAGGCCGCCCCCGGAGATCTTGGCCTAACGGAGGCAATTGAAGCACTCACGGTCGACATCGAAAGGCTTGGATCCCAGGAGTCGGTGGTAGATGCCTTGACTCGAAAAGCTGAACTCACCAACAATACGGCAGAACTGAGAATCTTACGAAAATCAAAAGCTAGCATCCAGCGCGAAAGTCGCCGCAAGGAGATGCAACGGCAACAATACATCCTTCAAGAAAGCGACAACAGCTTGTATGGCCGATCCACTGTTCAAATTCAATCTATAGTAGTAGGCAAAGAGCAAGATGGTCGAGAATACGCTATGTGTACGTGATGTTTTGCAAGATTCTCCTCCCTTGCTCCGCCCCAGAGCAATTAACTAACGATGGTATCAGATGTTGTTGAGGTTCAGAGGAATGCCGGGGAACAAATGCCAGCGGCATCCTGGGTGGTTGCCCGCAGGTATAGTGAATTTCATGACCTACACTACAAATTGCGCATGAGGTACCCCTCTGTGCGACACCTAGAGTTCCCACGGAGACGCATGGTCATGAAGCTTCAAAAGGAATTCCTGCAAAAGCGACGACTCGCGCTGGAAGCATACCTGCGAAAGTTACTGCTTCTCCCGGAGGTCTGCCGGAGCCGAGACCTACGGTCTTTCCTCTCCCAGCGAGCTATCATTCCTCGCGACGAGGCCCCCCGTGATGGTGAAAGCAAGGATCTGGTGACCCGAATCTATAATTCGGTTGCTGATGGCATGGACGACTTCTTGGGAAATTTTGGTGTACTTGATCAGCTGTCAACGGCCGGGCAGAATCTTATGTCCGCAGCAACTAATCAACAAGCGAGCACTGCATCCGACTCTGGACTAGCGACTGAGGATGCGGTAACTGCGGCCGAAGCCGAAGCAGAACTAAATGCTTATGAAGATCGAGAATTGGAACCTTTCATAAAGCCAATTTGTGATCTATTTCTAGAAGCATTTGAGCTAAACAAGGGCAACAACTGGCTTCGAGGTCGCGCAGTTGTTGTTGTTCTTCATCAACTGCTGGGGGGAACGATCGAACGCAAAGTCCGCGAAGGGGCCCGATCCTTAGCACAAGATGAATCATTACTACGATACCTAGGTTTGGCCAAAGAGACTCTATGGCCGGGCGGAAGTTTGCGCCAAAGTAAAATCCGTACGGTATCGGAAAGACTGAAGAGTCGTACTGAAGCGAGCCTAGTGCTAGCTACATTAGTCCCAGATCTAGCGGGAAATGTAGTTGGGCGAGCCAATGCACAAGGAGCAGCGCGCAGGATCTTTGCGACCATGAATAATCAACGACTAAATACGCATTTGGTTTTCACTATATTAGATGAAATCGTGGTTGTGTTATTCGGAGGGGAAACAGCGCGGATACGATATGGAGTAGTGTAACTATACGGGTCCTTTTGAGCCTCTTTTGATTGCTCTCAGGTAATGCTATTACAATGTATATTTATAATGTAATTTATATAGCACCGTGTGATGGAAGACTTGAGCATGCACTTTCAGACGCAACGACTTCACTGTAGTTTGGCACCGCATTCATTACTATTTTAACAGATTGTTCAGTTAGCTGAGCTGTAACTGGTTAATATTTCCTTCGCCGTGATAATTTGTCTAAGCGGCGTACTTTGGCAGCCAATTCTTAATCGGAATGAATCATACATATAGTAGTACAAAAGTTGAGATTTCTGCAATTACATTGTTAAACTACGTACTAACAGCAACCGCCTTCTAGCTCAGGCTTCTAGATAGCAGCGTTGCAGGGCAATGCTAAGGGGGAAGATGTATGAGATCAAGAGTATGACGAACCCAGTCATCGCCATAGTAGAGAGGTCGCTTATGCTTCACCTTTCTTCTTCTTGGACTTTTTGTTGGAAGATTGTTGCTGAGGTGGGGGAGTCTTGGTTTGATGAACAATCAAGCGTGTCCAACTCTCATCTTTGTCCCACTCAAAACCAGCCAAGTAGGGTTTATCCAATTCATCATCGGCCTATATATGGAAGAGCATAATCAGTCTTCGTATGCTCTATCTAGAGGGAGATGTGGCGGTGAAGAAAGCACTCGAGGGCTTTTAGAGGCAGTCGATAATAAAGACAGAACAGACCTTCTTCTTGAACTGTTTGTAGATCGCGTCCAGCGCATCCTTGATGGTGACCCCTTTGAGATTACGAGCATGTACCTCCAAACCCAAGGGGAACTTTAGGTCGATCTTCTTGACAGGGGGGTTAACAAGGTGCAGCTTGAGGATGTCTTTGTCCTCGATCGTGGAAGGTGAAGTGTTGAGTTTCCTGAATGCCAAGGTCAGTATCAGAGGAGCCTTCCAGTGGCAAGAGTAGGCACTCACCAGCCGGTCTTCTGCGTTTCGATTGGGAGCACCAACTCAATCCTTTTTTCCTCTAAAAGAGCAAGGGCTATTAGCACAATGTTTGAGTATCTGCATCTATTGAACTTCTTACCAAGGTCCTTGATGTTCCAAACACCATCCGTCTGAGAGGAATTGCGTTTGTGGTTCTTTTTCTCATCCTTGGGGGATATCGACAAGCCAGCAATGGCAGAATCAACTTTCGTGAGCTGGTCCGACATGGTTGAAAGAAAGGGTACAGCACTGAGAGCAAGTGCATCAAGTCAACATTAGCTTTGCACGTCATGGTGGAATCAGTGTTAACAACAAAGGTGAGAACCGGATGGGAGTAAATGAATTGGGCATATACAGTATAGAAGGGAGGATATCTCGCTGGCATGGAACTACTGGAACGAACCCAGAGAACTTACCGGTTCTGTTGGATGGGTACAATATTACTGTGGTAATCCAGATAAGATCAGGGAAAAGTGGAAGAGAGGGAGAGGGAGGAACGGGGTGGAAGAGGAGTAGAAAGAGAGGGAAGGGGGCGAGAGTAAAAGGAAAGAAAAGAGGGTGAGGGAAAGCCAAAAGGAGGGAGGGCAGGTGACCTGAGTGGTCCATCCAAAGTACGAATATACATCCATGACGGATGAATTCGCAAACCTACAGTAAACCAGTGGTACTATCCATTGTATGGCACTGAACCTTCCGACGGGGATATGATACATTAGTACGTCGTACGAGGTGGGGTTATGAAATCTCAAGTATCCAATCCAAATGTCCTCCATAGGCCACACGGAGTCAACCTCTCATGATGCAGTAATGAATGCTCAATCCTATTTCTCTTGGTACTAGTGGCTTCTGAGATAACCCTTGTCGACGGTTTTTCTTTCAAGCTTGACTCGAAGACATCCGAAATCCCCTCCCAGTACTATGAATACTGTCCCGCAGTTCTCAAACCCTAATGCACCCTTTCACTCATGAAACGTTACCCTTGAAAACACTATACTAGGCGTTTTCATTACATACCCCCCCCCCCCCCCCCATTCTTTGTGTACACTATCTGCAATGACACACTCTTTGCATTGCAGATAATTAGCAGTGCACCGGGTCTACCGGGTCTACCGGATCACACGACAAAACTGACGTCGAGAGCTCCGGAGTTGGCCCACTAAGGCTGCACCCCGCATTTCCGCCCGCTCCACCTGCCCCATCACCTTATACAAACTTGAAATAGAGGGAATCTTATTGTTTCTTCCTCCGAATTGATCGACTCATATTCGCATAAATCTCCCCAGTAACCTGCTGCCTGAGTGGATGATAGTTTAAAATTATGTCTATTACTAGTTTCTATCGAAAAATAAAAATAAAAATAAAAACACACGAGACGAGGTAGCCCGGTCTCATTGTTGTCCTGTACATACATTGATAACCCCGAGATATCCTTCACTGGAGCCCGATGGGCTTACCTTACATCCACCACGCCACTCAAACCATGAATGATTCCTGGTAGTTGTCACCTATGTACACACTAGACAAGTCTATCCCTCATTTAGAACGCTATACACGTGACTCTCTGGAATAAGGGGATACATCACATGGTATTGTTATAATTAGCAGCAACTAGAATTTGCTGATTTATGCCTATTATTATTATTATTATTATTATTATTATTTTATCTTTTATCTTACATGGAAAACATTGGGCAACTTTGAAAATGAGGGGGTCTGGAAGAGAAGGGAAAGGGTTTTGAATTTCCATACTCTGATACATGTATAGAGAGTACAAACAATCTAAATTTAGAGTTCACCTGATGAAACAATGTATTTTCCCAGATCCGATAATAACTAGTACAACTTGCAACCCGTTTGCCTAGTAATATATACATACATACAGTTGGCAGTACTTCAGACCTTAACCCGGAGTGAAATGGTAATTCCAACATTTCTATGAATAGCATCCGGTTGTGAAAGACTACTATCTGATGTTCATTAGAACATGGTTTGATTAGGTTAGGGTGGTCCAATCAATAAGGCAACACCCCTCCCCCTTCACATACAGGTCATGTCACAATGAGATTATCATATGGTTTCCATGCAGGGTTATATCATACAGAAATAATTGTACAACAAGTGGAGTTACGGTATTGACCATATTGCTGGCTTGGTAGGTATTTGCACAGGCTTCTAGATTCCAGTCATAAACCCATAATTCCAACTCTAGACAATCCAGACTGGCTGAAGTATGTATATAGTGTAGTTATTCCTATAGAAAGATAGTAGAACGTGCCCGGCCTATAGGTTTATTCACTTCAGTACTAGTATGTATATACAGTACATACAGATCTCATGCACCTGTTCATCGGGTAGTATCCTGGATTTTATTCACTGTCTACCAAATCAGAAAGTTATATTCTGACTCTCTGGTGATTATAAAATCTTAAAGAGACATGACCGTAAAAGAAAAAGAAAAGAAGGAGAAGGAGAAAGCCATATCTTCAGGCATCCCGATTGAATAAATACCCGTGAAAAGCAATGTGCTTAATTGGCTGACTAACAAGGTGTCGAATTTCAAGGGCGGTGTACAATCCCTAAAGATACTGCCGCGACCTTGTCAACGGCTAACAATCATTGTGTTGGTGCTGAATGCAGAACGCGCGTGTAAGATCTCCACTGTGAAACCACCTAATTCTGTTTTTACTCGCCTGTCAGTTAAAGATCGCAGCATTTTCAACCAGCCTTTAGTGTTTTTCTGCAGCTTGATATCCCTGTGCCCGTGGCTTACCAGTCTGTTCTTACTACTATAGTTGGTGAAAAGCAAAAGTTCTCATCGGAATGTCGCTCTTCGGTTCCGTCGGCGCTACGTCGACAACAGCAGGCCAGACCAACACTACCGGCGATATTTCTAAAGACGTTGCCCTCAATTCCCCCCCAGATGACAGTATTTCCGATCTTCGGTTCTCCCCGGCCAGCGATCATCTTGCGGTAGCTTCCTGGGATAAGAAGGTTCGCATCTATGAAATCAATGATCAAGGCCAAAGCGAAGGGAAAGCCCTCTTTGAGCATGAAGCTCCAGTTTTAAGCTGCTGTTGGGCCCCAGTGAGTCAACACAATCTTATGTCAATATGGTATGTTGGAACTTTACCTTAACTAATATGTTTCTCTTGCCTCCAGGATGGAACCAAAGTAGTAGGGGCTGGTGCTGATAAAGCCGCCCGCATGCTTGACCTTGCTGCAAACGCCTCAACTCCCGTCCAAGTTGCAGCCCACGACGCACCGATTAGATGCTGCCAGATGATTCCCAACCCGGCTACAGGTACTCCCCTTTTAGTGACCGGGTCATGGGACAAGACGGTCAAATATTGGGACCTGCGGCAGTCAGCCCCAATTGCCGCCGTTGAGTGTCAGGAGCGTGTGTACACCATGGACGTCAAGAACAAGCTACTAGTTGTGGGAACAGCAGACAGATACATAAACATAATCAACCTCGACAACCCTACCAAATTCTATAAGACTATGCAGTCACCCCTCAAATGGCAAACACGAGTGGTCAGCTGCTTCACGGATGCCACCGGCTTTGCTGTAGGCAGTATCGAGGGTCGCTGTGCGATTCAGTATGTGGAGGAAAAAGATTCCAGCTCGAACTTCAGTTTCAAGTGCCATCGTGAAACACCTCCCAACCAGCGCGAAATCAACAACATTTACTCAGTCAACGCTATTTCCTTCCATCCGGTTCATGGCACATTCAGCACTGCGGGTAGTGATGGAACTTTCCATTTTTGGGATAAAGATGCCAAACATCGCCTCAAGGGATATCCATCAGTAGGAGGAACTATCTCTAGCACGGCCTTTAATCGCAATGGTAATATTTTTGCATATGCTGTGAGTTACGACTGGAGTAAAGGGTACTCTGCGAATACCCAGCAGCTTCCCAATAAGGTGATGCTCCATCCAGTTGCCCAGGAAGAAGTGAAACCAAGGCCTGGCACCAGGAAGAGGTGAAAGGATCATATGGATTGTAACTAGGACATCCGTGGACCATCAATTCCGACCTTGTGTGCACACAGCGAATGTGATTGATAACGGAAAGCTTTAAAACATTTTACCCCGTTTTGTTACGTTCCCCCTCCCTACCTTTCTTCTCTATCTTCTTTTACCTATTTATTTATTTCCTATTTTACTTGCAATGCATATGTATCATATGAGCGGATTACTTCATGAAATATTTGTGTGTTCACAAAACATCTTGTGGCTCTGATACATCAACCAAAAGCTAATACTTCCCTAATTAGAGGCCAAGCAAGAGTAATCGAGTCAAGAGGAAGGGGGAAACACACGTACGCTCTTTGATATATAATCTTTGAAGAATCAGGTAAATGTTTGTTTTATTTATAGCTATTTGATTCGATATTACACTGTACGGCGTATGTGAAGATACGATATAAACGGCTGAACAACCTATCAGAGGGTGGGGTTTCCTGTTATCTATTGGAGGGGCACTGGATCGGGAGTGGGAAAAAAAAAAAAAAGAAAAAGAAAAAGAAAGAGAGAGCGAAAGCCATCACCGCCCTTTACATGTCTTCAGACCTCAAAACATAATTTGTTGCATTTCCCTCATACTTTAACGACCAAAACTACCCTTTGAATCTCGGACTGATCTTCTTTTATCGCTCTCTTACATCAACTTTGTTGTGGACCCCGGGTTTTGTTTCTCGTCCCCAGACAATTCCTATAGTGTACAGGAGTTTCTTCATGGAGAACAATTTGTTCGAGAGTCTACTCGATTTAGAAGAGGAATTTTACCGAGAGGGTTATGATCTAGGAGCTATTGATGGTGCACAAGCTGGCTACACTGAAGGCAGCGTGTTTGCTGTCGAGAAAGGGTTTGAGAAATTCATCGAGATAGGAAGGCTCTACGGTAAAGCTCTTGTTTGGGCTCAGCGACTGTCCGAGTTAGACACGTCTAAATTTGAGGGCTCTCCGGATACTACTCAGCCCACTAGTCATGAGGAAAATGAGACAGACCCATCTGTTTGCAAGGGGATGTCGAGTTTTCCAGCTAGCTCCAGGCTAGCAAAGAACATCGACACACTTCTTGAATTGGTCGACCCAGCATCTTTATCCATGCAAAATACTGAAGCAGCCGTCACTGATGTGGATGAGCGTCTAAAAGGTGCCGCAATCAAAGCCAAGCTAATCCAGCGAGCACTAGGAGAAAGGGAGAATAATGCAGATATACATCCACATTCAAAGGAATCCCAATCTCAGACTTCTGGGGATGGAACTGGGAATATTGAAGATATCAGTGCCCTTAAAATTCGGCAATAACTATCTCATTCGCCGTCTACCCCGCGCAGCCTGTTCATCCCTTGCCGTTCCCGGTCGGAGATCTTCCGATATAGAATCCTCTCACGGTTGGTCCAATTCGAGCTTGTTTCGGGCAAGACTGCTCCTTCCGTCTCCGGGTCTCATGATGGGGTCCCTTCTGTGGTTGAAAAATGATAGATCATGCTTCAAGGAGCTGTGCTGTGTCGATCATTGCCCCGAAATTTAGAGAAAATCCCGCGTCCTACAAAGTCTCTACCCAGAGTAGGATAACAAATACTCCGTCACGCTCGCAAATCATCCCGACCACGGCAGTTCCACCCACCCGTCTCGCAATGTTGGTTTATTACTAGCACCTCTTTGGAAGCATCTTGAATGGTCGGTGGTCTCTCATCATTTCGTCCTAATGGTTACCGGATGTCATTTCATTCACACATAACCCAACTGCCAAAGGAGCGGAAGCTACCTATTCCACATCAGTACAATTTTCTTTTCACTTTCAATTCAAGTGAACAATTCCTAAATTGATTTAAGTATGAGAGGGTTGCGTCTTTTAGCCTGTAGTTATCCCCTGGTGGGCAGTACCTGGGCACAAACTGGTATGACGAAACCCATTTCAGAGGCATGCGGTCCTTCCTTGGTATGCGTCAACCGATACGCAAATGTGTTGCCGTACGTATTCAGTGGAGTCCAATTGAACATTGATGGGGATTTTGATATTCTACAGTTATCATTTCTATCGAAATGTGACCACCATGGGTAATATATCTTCTTTTAGCGATACCCGAGTCGCGAATGGCAGCATGCTGGAGGAGGTTAAACTTGCCGATTTTCTGGTATTCGATAAACAAAGAGGCTTTGAGATCCTAGGACCTAACCCAAGTTATGAATTCATGTTTACCGTCTCCGATGCTGTCCACGAGGCCCCTGTCTATGTGGCATCACAGAACAAGCTTTACTTATCTCAATTAGCTCCACCTCCTGGCTATCTTCCGCAGCTAGTGGTTGACTTAAACCTGGATCCGCCGACACTGACCGAGTACCTTTCTGACCCCCCTGTCTATGCTCCCAATGGGGGTACGTTCCATAATGGCAAAATAGTTTGGGGAGCATCAGGCGGAAACCGATCTATTGGAGGTTCTGAACAGCGTGTTTCATTAAGAACGCTGGACCCTAAAACCAATAAGTCGGTTACTTTAATAAATAATTATTTTGGTTATTACTTCAACACTATTGATGATCTAGCAGTGCATCCAAGTACGGGAGATATTTGGTTTACAGATCCTCGTCAGTGTTTCACATGCTGGCTAGTGTCCAACTCAGGCTTACAAAATGGCAGAATATTCATGGTTTAATGGTCTAACGGATACTGCACCGCAACTTCCTAGTGCTAGCTACAGGTATAATGTTTCATCTGGTGCAATTTTTGTGATCGACGACTCGATTGGCCAACCGAACGGTATCGCCTTCAACCCGGAAGGCTCAATAGTGTATATGACCGACACCGCTGCTGTGAATGCTCCCATTGATCCTAAATTTGGTCATCCTGGTAGTACATTCAATACTACACAGCGCAGGTAAGAGATCGAACAATCAAGCAAAAGGCACTGATACTGACCATATGCAATTAATGTAAGGACTGTCTATGCATTCGACGTGAGCGAAGACGGCACCAGCGCCTACAACAAACGTCCTGTCTACATGGCTTCTGGTTTCGTGCCAGATGGCCTGAAGGTTGCCGCTAACGGATATATCGTGGCAGGGGTTGGTCGAGGTGTTGATATACTTGATCCTTCCGGCCAACTTATTCTGACTATTCAAACCAACTATACCGTACAAAATTTCGCCTGGACTGGCCCCGAGCTCAAGACGCTCTGGTTGATGGGCAATGGGGGTATCAGTAAAGTTGAATGGGCGCTTGCCGGACAGGAGTTAAAGTGACTCGGAAATTCCAAGATTTAAATACAGGAAAGCACTGGCAGCCCGAATAGCATCATTGGTGTCTTCCTACATAATCCGGTCTGTTGTATTTTCCCTCCGAATCAGGTAATAACGGATCTGGTCGGGAAGTGCGGTTTGAAATTGTTAGAAAATTGAACTCAAGATCCCCAGGCGGCCAAATCCTTATTTATAAGTATTTTTTGCTACTGGGAACAGCCAGAAATTGGTTGCCTGACCTGGAGACTGGTATACCCTTCTAGAAATATTTGCGTTGGTTTCTTTTCATTCAATAGGTTCATAAGTCAGTGGAAATATTTGAGAGACGTAGAAATCATTAAAGATTATATGTATGACGTACATAGGTAGATAATATGGATAGATTTACAATCTTGCATATGCAAGTTGCGATTTTTTTTTAACTTTATTTTTATTTTATTTTATTTTATTTATTTATTTATTTTTTGTCAGAGTCTTAACCTAGCAAAGTAGCAATCATAAAGGTATAGAACTGGTTTTCGAATTGATTGATTTCTTGAAACTGAATATTACAGGTACAATTTCAAACAAAGCACCCGGATTTCTGGAGAACTGAGAGATCAGGGTTGGGTAATGTCTTGTATTGTAGAAAAAAAAGTCCTTTTATTTTATGCCTTCCCTTCTACTACTCAAAGGTGAATGAATGAGTGTGGTTCATATCTTGTGTTATGTCAGCTATTATTGTATCATTATTGCAGCTACCACGTGAAAATTCCCTAGAGAGAGATAAGATTAAATCTTCATTAGCAGTTTGAAGCCTGAACAAAACTAAAACGAACACAACAAAAAAGGAAATAAAAGAATCATAAAAAAAAAAACTGTTTAACCCTTTTCTATTATTTGTTCATTTTATATCTCTACTTTCATTTTTCTCTTCCCTCCCCCCCTCCGTTCCCTTTTTCTTTCTCTCCCCAGAACAAGCGAACTGCAGCAAAAGGGTTAAAAAAAAAAAAAAGAAAAGAAAAGAAAAAAGAAAGCAGATCTATTCTTCCACCGAAATTCAAAACTAGCTTTCCAAGCTTTTCATATATTCTTAAATCTGCTATTTCCATCATTTTCTTCTTCATTTCAGGCTCTCGCATCGCTTATCCCTGGGGGATGACCCTTAATTTTTTGATCAAACTGTCAATCGTGTTTGTTTATTGTCTCCTACTTGTCTTTCTCAGATAATTCGCTCTCTTTGGTACCTGGCTCCGATCGTCCGATGTGGCTGTTCCGAATCCTCTCGTCCACCTTCTTCCTGTCCGTTACCATCTCATCCATCCCTTTAGCCTTCGATGTAGGTGGGAAGACATGCGGCCTGGCGTTCTCTCTGTCTCTTGCCGTCTTTTATTTTTTGTTTTCTCTCCTTAAGCTCACCACTCCGGATCGATCATGGTTTCGAGCCTCCTTGGTTGCCGTCATTCGGTCGACTCAGTGGATCATCATCCCAGTATTATTGATCTGGTCCCTCAACCGCTTTTCCGCCGATGCAGATAACACAAATGGATGGGTGGAACGGACATTCACGGGCAAGCGCACGCACGGCACATCTATTCAGGAATGGCTGTTCGGCCCTGATGGACTTCTTGAGTCGGTGACAATAGGCAACTGGGATAAGCTACTGCGATGGTCCACGCCGGTCTTTCAGTTGGTTGAAGGCTTCTGTAGTCTATTGGTGATACAGGCAGCAGGACAGATCACAAGATGGCTTGTCAATCGTGGTGGTCGGAGTGATAGCTGGATGGTATGTATCTATCTCAACACCATCCCCGTCTCTTTTTCGTTCTTTTTATCTACTTTGTTTGTTCCCATCTCGCGCAATTCTCCTCCCCTTTCCCTTTGTTAACAACTAATCAATGGTAGATCGGCCTCTTGGTACTGTCTGGCTCTATCATATCGAGCGCAGTGTATTTTCTGTGGCGCGTACTCCAGTTTCCTGAGATATCTAATGTTGACGCTGCTTTGATTGGGGTGTCCATCACCTGTGCAGTAATCTTATGTGCCTGGGGAATTGGGAGTGGTCGAGGCAACCCAGTGGAGAGTTCACTGCTATTCGCGTACGTTGTACTGTGTATATATCAGATATTCACAGACTATCAACCATCGCACCCCGTTGAACAAGTTCCATCCCCCTCGCAGGCTGGTGACTTCCCCCCACTCCCGCCGATCATTATGGCTTCCTACACTACTTTACTACACGCCTTATCGCTCCTGCCGTCTATCATTCATGCAGCTTTTAACGTGGTCACTGCTGTTTTCGGGGCCGTTACCCCTTCGGTATTAATCTCTCTTGCATATCGTATCTGTGTCTTATATGCATCCACTCGAATCATTCCTGCTGTCCGCGAAGCAGGTGCGCGCGCTCTCTCCCAGGAAGCCTCGCTCGATGACTCGGATGCGGCTGGTCAGTTCTTAGGCTTTCTCAGTTACTTTTCCCCGTCTATATTGATTGCCGTTTATACCAGTCTCTTGATGCAGCATTTCGCCGTTACTTCCCAAGCAATGGGTGGTAGTGGAGAGTGGTGGAGCAGCCAAGGAGGCGGCGGAGGCAATCTTTGGCGATGGATTAACCTAGCGTGCACATTAGCTCTGTACGCTGTTGAGTTATGGCTAGGCGAAAACGATGACCTAGATTCAGGATTAGCGGGCCATTGGAAGACCGACTGAAGCCGACAATCGTTACTTCCGCAGCTTACTGTCTACCTGGCACTCGAAGTAATACGGTGTATCCCCCATTGAGTAAATGTTGTGGTCTTCCGTCTTCCAAACTCCACTTCTCGACTCACAACTACCGGGCGATGCTTGGTTGAGCATCAACCATCAGCATGACTGTTTATTCGAAGCGCGACGTTGACGCAAGGCATGGCGTAAACTCACACCTCCAAGGACATATATGTGCTTTCAATATGTTTCTTTATGAGTTTAGGGAATCACTTGTTCCAAGACACGCCTATGCCACGGCCCGGTATCCCATGCTTCTCACCCGACTCCTAGGCGCACAGCACACCCGTGTTATTTCGCACTATGGCTTGCGACAGACTTCTATAGCGCTTGTGCATCCATGAGTTTTGCAGAGTTGCATGGGACATGGGGATGATAATGTGCGATCACCCTGGTATTCGACCTGTGTGCATAGATGCCATGTTCTTTAGCGCACAGAATAAGATATGCTGGGAGCAATTTATACCATAAGATAACTAGCATAATTGAACCCGGATCTACTTTATTACTTCATAACTCCATTGTGTTTTCCAAAACCCATTTTGACTAGGTCTTTAAAAAGTTTGCGGGTTTTCATTGTTCATTAGTCTATGGATCATACATTTTAACCTATTAGCTTTAGCCCTCCACTTGTATGTAGAAATCAACTGTTGGCTTCGCTTCGCTTTTCTCTTACCACATTATCATTCCTGCTCCATTGCTACTACGTCCACCGATTTTAGTATTCATATCACTAGCTTGGTACCATGACCTTACCTGCCCTTCCAAAGTGTGTTCTGATGTGAGTGAGCAGTGATTATCGCTTTGCTCGTGTGCGTCTTCTAGCTTGCGAGTTTTTAGAGATGGCTGTTACAAACATTGTCTATCTGTAAAGTGTTGCGGCTCTCAATAGAATGTTCGCTCATCGGGAAACTTTTTTAGGGACTCTATAAGTTCATGATTATCCTTTGACCGCTGCATACAGTCTATACTCGCCTTTCTTGTCTGGCCTAGGCTGAAAACTATTGTCAATGTGAGAGCTGGGTCTGAAATACACACGACGTTAGAAAGCTAAGGAATCATGTCCAAAGACGCTGGATCACCGTTAACCCACGTGTGCAGGAAAGTCAAGTCAGAGGCATAGGAAACCCCGGTTGTGGATACAACTGCATAAGCTCCATGGCCTCCAAAGATGGTTAAGTATAGACTAGTTTCGAATCGGTCGGGGATGCTGGAAATAACAGCGATGTTGTAGAATGATATGAACACTATAAAACACAAAAGAAAGGTGGAGATGTGACCTTTGATATAGACAGAGATGGAAATAATCACATGCTGAGGTTGATATCAACACAGGCTAGGCAAATTGACTGTACGAGCCCTGCTAGTGAGATCTAGCCCTATAAGAAATACATCTCATCTCTTTGTCTGTGTTGCTATTGAAATTCACACACAAGACATGAAAGGCATCGATGCTTTTTTTTTGGGGAGAGGGCATCTTTGGTTCTGATAGGACCGACTCTCTTGCACTAGGCTTTTAGTCGGCTTTTCAATGTTTCATAGCGCAAGCTGCCCGATAAGGAGTTAAATAAAAAGGATCATAACGACGTCAATGCACCAACAAACCCATAGCGCCAGGCTCCTTTGAGAGGTCATCCACCGTACGGAGCAATAAACATGCGACGAAAGCAAATTAAAACAGGAGCTAGTAAGATAGACGTAGTTGGCTGACTACCGACGGATTGGAACACCATCACGAGCTGGAGGTGGGCTCACACTGGGCTCATCCTCATTATTGGGCGCGCCGGTGTCAGCCTCAGAATCATCTGCACTAGTTCCGCGTTGCAAATAGCTCGCTTCTTTTACCGGGCTGCGACTTTGAAACCCAATGGATCCCGGGTGTCCACTAATGCTACCCGGAACCTGCTGTCCTTGAAAGCTGGCGCTGCCACCATTGTTGGCAGCCGCAGCGTTGTTCGCACCCGGAGAAGTGGCTGTCAAGTGAGGGATATTTTCGGGAACGGGATGCTGAGAGCCAATATTGGTGACACCAACATCCGAAGCCTTCCCAGCTTTGCTCAAGGCGTAATCACCCGAATCGAAGTATTTTCTTTCCTACAAAAAAAAAAAAAAAGCCATCAGCCGAGGAATGGGTGAAACGGGACACCGCCATCACATACCTTCAATTTGTTCTGTAATAAATCCTTCTTCGTGGGCATTTTGCCGTAAAGACGCAAAAGGCGCTGCTCATCAGGGGACAAAGACTGTAAATACAATGTCAGTTTCTGTGCAGATTGGTGAGAAGAGGGGCGACCAAATGAGACAACTCACGCTAAGATCAACTTTATTCTGCTGGTGGGGATTCATGGCGACGGTGGTACATTCAAGGGAACAGACTGAAATATAGAGAGGGAGCAGATCCTTGGACGGGCATCCAAAGTAGATTGAAGTTGGAAAGAACGGGAGAATGAACTGGAGGCAGGAAGTATGAAGATAGCAAGCAGGCAGGTAATAGTTAAAGTTAGGCGGGGGAGGGTAGAAAGGTTAAGTAAGATATCTGGACGGGTGTCGTCAGAGAACCCCACTGATAAACAAGTGAAATGAAGCAACACTGTTAATCTATAATTGAAAGAGCTTTAGTAGTACAAAAAGGAACTAAGTAAACAGAACTCCCTGGGTTGAAGGTAAAATAATAATTGGGAATGGATGAAACTTGCACAAAGTATGGGCAAAAAGGTTTGGTCGTTACTTGATTGAAAGGGAAGTGGGATGCATCTCATTAATTTACAGTAGATAGATAGGTATTGGTATGGTAAAATTACTCGATAACAATGGTTGGGTCCCACTATCGATGCCGCTTTGGTATTTCAAAGACTACACGGGTAATACTGTTCTGCCGGTTGCTTTGATACAAAGAATTCTTTTCTTTCTAGAAGATTTTGCACCTTATTATTGCAAGAAAATACTAACAATAGTGAATACAATACCATAAAAGTAACTCTTGTATATTTGTATATGTGTATGTATGTATATGTATGTATATATATAATCATATATTGGCTCTTCTATTGATTCATAAATCCATAATCTATGTTGTATTACTTAGTAAATGGTTTAAACTTTTACCATCATCACAATTTTTTTTATTTTATTTTTTTTTTTTAATTCATTGATTCATTAGGAGGGGGGAATGGGGGAAGGGGATAGACCTCTCTCTATGTGGGTGACATGTGTTTGGGTTTTAGTTCATAATTTACAATTTTCTCTAGAGACCTTTTTTTTTTCTTTTCTTCTTTCTCTTCTTCTTACCTTCCCTCTCTCCCTTGTTCACTACCTGTTTTTATTCTTGGGCGGCCCAAAGTGACCACACTGCCATTGACCCACCGTCTCAACGTCATTCCACTTTCAGTGAAGTGTATGTTACTCCGGGGTGCTAGCATCTTGACTAAAAGTTTTGAAAATCAGTGCTACGATGGCAGACTGTACACCTTCAGCCAATCCAGTTACTATCGTGGTTGAGCACCTCGATCATGAATTGGGTCATTGGTCAGCCTTGGAGTATAGTTGCATCGCTCGAGAATCATATGCCGCCGGCAGCCGGTTTCTTCTCAGTTCAGTGCCGACCTCCCTACAAATGCCGGAGGATTTAGCCGCAACTGAAGGCTTTCAAGTCGAGCACCGCAGCATTGAGGAGGTTTTTGCCGACAGAAAGTCTAAAGTCTGTCTGCTGGACCCTGCTGCTCAGGTTGAACTGAGCCCTGCCGATGGAGACAACTTTGAGGTGTTTCTTTTCGGGGGCATTCTTGGTGCGAACCCCCCCTAGCGCCCTTCACTGAGTGATCTGGTTCGGGCTGACTTCTAGGGACTCTCTGCGCTTATAGGTGACGACCCCCCGCGTGGTGAGTAAAAGAAAAGAAAAGAAAAGAAAAAGAAAGACATTTCCGCATGGCACTAACTAAGACAAATAGATCGGACATCCGAGTTGAGAAGAAAAGGATATGCTGGAAGACGACTTGGCCCTAAACAGATGACTACTGATACAGCCGTGCGCGTCACCCGCATGGTTGTGCATGAGAAAGGTAGAAACCCCCAAGATTTGCAGTAATTGTGGATGTTTAAGATAAATAACATCATATACAGTACCCCTGGGAGATATCCAGTACATTGATCATCCAGAGATCTTAATAAATGAACATGAACGAACTGAGATGCCCTTCCGCTATGTGAAAGGCGATGATGCGCAACCTATCATGCCTCCTGTGAGTCTTTTCCCTTAAAATATCCACCTAGATATAACAAAAGAAATGGCGGCAGAGGGTACAAGAGAGACTAAACCCGGCTAACGTCCCACGCAGGGCATGGTTGATCTGATTAAAAAGGATGCTGACCAAGGCATCGATGATCTTTTTTGAGTAACTTAAGCTAGCTCGTCATGTACTTCTGGTCAGAACTCTGAATGGAAAGTAAAAAGAAGTTGATTGGGATGTATAGGCCCTGTGCCTGTATAAGATACCTTGGATATATCTGATAGTGATTCAATTTTGTGTTGCGGCCTGCCATGCAAAATTTATAATAACAGTTGATAATTAATATATGTGAACATTACTGAGAAAAAAAAAAAAAAAAAAAAAAAATACAGAACCGTAGGTTTTCATCATTGCCGGGGGGAGAGGGGGCAATTGATCTCCTAGTGAGGAAAATGATGGGACTTCACTCTACCTATTGTACTCCGTACATGAAAATCAAGATGTTAGCATACATATGTATATGGTTCCGGAGTATGTTCAACTGTTCAGTAGCTTGATACCCAGTCATTGATTCCTTTTTATTTCCTTTCTCTCTTTCTCTCTTTCTTCTCCCCCCCAAAGGTTTGATGAATAGTGGAACATTCGATTACAATCTCTATATAATACACAAGTTCTAATTAGAAAAAAGGGAATTAAAAGTGAAAACAAGGCGGAATAAAGATGATTGATTGCGTTCCCAAATGAATTACTGATGTTTTCTCTATAGGATCCCCGAATAGGCAATGATAACCCGCATACTTGTTTCGGGTGATATTTTACATACCTATACATATCAATAGCCATTTTCATACTTACAGGGCACCTATACTGACCAAGGGCCCGTTACCGTATGTATAATTGATTACTCGGCACTATTTCCACCACGGGCCACGCCATTCGCAATTGTCTTCGGTCTGTTCATTTTCCTCCGTCTCTTTTCTTATGTCAGTAAAGGAGCAACTATCTCCTTTCTTCCTTTTCTCTCTTTCTCTCTCTCCTTCTTTTTATTTATAATTCTTCGTTCTGTATATTAAATAACTTCTCACCTCGCTTCACTGTGGTACTTCTGCTCTGATATATCTTTTCATCTTTTCCCCTTTAATTCCGACAGTTAGGAGCAACGCAAGGACAACTGATTAACCAATCGACATCATTCATGACGACCTGAGTGCCGTGTCCTAGTCCTTCCAGGACCCTCGGTCTCCATATAAGATACATATTATATTCCTCATTTCCTTTCTCTCTCTCTCTCTCTCTCTCTCTTCTTCCTCTTCTTCCCATATTTGGTTGTATGCCAGCCGTTTGAAGAATGTTTTTCGTAAACCGGTGCGGAGAACCCAGGCGAAGAGCCAGCGATGCCTTGTCTATCTCCTCCATCTTGTCATATCTTCCATCAGTGTTACTCCTTTTGACTCTGCCATCAATATCCGCAAAATCAGCTGCGGATTATTATGTTCGTTCGCTACCAGGCGCTCCCGAGGGGCCTTTGTTGAAGATGCATGCTGGGTGAGTTTCTCCACTCCCTTCAACTTCTGAATCGCACCCCCGGTCTTGGTTGCAGCGTGACTCATTTATAGCTCCCTGGAACAGACACATTGAAGTAGATCCACAAAACAATGGTAATCTTTTCTTTTGGCATTTTCAAAACCGCCACATCGCCAATCGTCAACGGACTGTTATCTGGTTAAATGGGGGTCCGGGATGTAGCTCGATGGATGGCGCATTGATGGAGGTGGGCCCGTATCGGTTGAAAGATAACCATACGCTGGAGTATAATGAAGGATCCTGGGATGAATTCGCCAATCTCCTTTTTGTGGACCAGCCTGTCGGGACTGGCTTTAGCTACGTAAACACCGACAGCTATCTGCATGAATTGGATGAAATGTCTGCGCATTTCATCGTGTTTCTGGAGAAGTTCTTCGAACTTTTCCCAGAGTATGAAGGCGATGATGTACGAACATCTTTCCCATCTGTTTTGTTCTGTCCTCTGACCTAAGCAGATATATCTCGCGGGCGAATCCTATGCTGGTCAACACATTCCATACATCGCCAAAGCCATCCTAGAACACAACAACAATGTAGGCAGCCAAGGACTCCATTGGAACCTTCGTGGCCTTCTGATTGGAAATGGCTGGATCTCTCCTACAGACCAATATCCCGCATACCTGACCTACGCATATGAAGAGGGCCTCATCCAAGAGGGAAGCCGTGTCGCGAAAACCCTCGAAGTCCTACAATCAGTTTGCCAGTCGAAATTGGAGACGGAAGGGAAGAATCAAGTCTCGGTTCATGACTGCGAGGCAATATTACAGGAATTGTTATCAAAGACTCTGGACTCCGACAAAAATTGCTACAACATGTATGACATCCGCCTGCGCGACTCAGCTCCATCCTGTGGTATGAACTGGCCTTTGGACCTCCAAGACGTAAAGCCGTATTTGCGAAGGACCGATGTTGTCAAAGCCTTGAATATTAATCCTGAAAAGAAATCAGGTTGGGAAGAATGCTCAGGCTCTGTTAGTAGTACATTTGTTCCGAAAAACTCGATGCCATCGGTTCAATTGTTACCTAACTTGCTCGAATCGGGCCTCTCAGTTTTACTTTTCAGTGGCGACAAGGACCTTATTTGCAACCATGTTGGCACCGAACAACTCATAAATAATATGAAATGGAATGGCCGAACTGGCTTTGAGACATCGCCGGGTGTCTGGGCTCCCCGGCATGATTGGACTTTTGAAGGCGAGCCAGCAGGCATATACCAACATGCGAGGAACTTGACCTATGTTCTTCTTTACAACTCCAGCCATATGGCTCCTTATGACCTCCCTCGCCAGACTCGAGACATGCTTGATCGTTTTATGAAGGTTGACATAGCCAGCATCGGTGGCAGCCCGGCCGATTCGCGCATTGATGGTGAGAAGTTACCCCAAACATCTGTAGGCGGTCACCCAAACAGCACCGCCGCAGAAGAACAAGAGAAGGAGAGGATGAAACAAGCAGAATGGAAGGCTTATGCTAAGTCTGGTGAGGCAGTTCTTGTTGTTGTCATCATCGGCGTATCTGTCTGGGGCTTTTTAATCTGGCGCAGTCGGCAACGTCACCGTAGTTACCAGGGGGTCTACCACCAAGATGTGAGTGGGAGTTCTGTTTTAGAGCGTTTTCATAACAAACGTTCAGGTGTGGATGTAGAAGCAGGTGATTTTGATGAGTCCGAGCTCGACAACCTCCATTCTCCGGGTATGCAGCGAGAACGCTATGCAGTTGGAGAGGACAGTGACAACGACGATGACGATGATGGAAACCGAAAATACCCTCAACAGGCCTCCCTCATTGCAGGCCGTGAGTGATTATTATCAATCGAACTTTGTTCCTTTATATACACCCTTGAACGTCAGTATATTACCACTTCTTTACTGTTCACTACTTGATTGACTTTACGGTGCTGTTTGCTGTCATGTAACTTCGCCATACCAGTATAAGTAGGTGGAATGGATTAACGGGATGCATAGACAAAACTCATGATAACTTAGACTTCTGCTCATGGCTTGAGCATTGCAGAGCTTGTGTTCATATAACAAAATCCAACCAAATTACACAACCAGTATGTGGGTCAAAAAGCTCAAATATAGGGCTACATTAGACCTGTCTCATGTTCGGAATTTACCTCGCAATAGCCCAGACTTTGACACTCCCATCATCTGCAGTGGTGATAAGCACCTCTTCCTCTTTCTCTTTCCGATCTCGGTCCGTGCGCTTAGCCCACGTAACATGGTTGATTTCGTATATACCATGTGCCCCGTCTAGTACTGCAATGACCACCCATTCTGTATAGGGTAATGGTGACATGTCCACAGGAGAACCAGCGTCCAGGTTCTGTCTCGGAGCAGTTATAAAAATTTCCTCATATACCACAATACGACCATCTGCGCCCACAGAGGCCAACAGCCCAGTGCGCTTGCTCCATGCAACCGCATAAATAGGGAGCGTATGCATCTGTGGTAGAACTTTCTCTTCTTCCCATGCCTCATCAGTACCTATAGGCCGGATAATGCTTGGTATACCCGTGCCACCAAAAACCGACTGTGACTGTTGTTCTTTGGGCTGTCGTCTCCAAATGCGGACTGTTCGGTCATCTGAGCATGAGACAAGACGGGGTCCCGAGAGAACGTGCTGGTTCTTCCACTCTGCAAAGAGCGCCGTGTAATCCCCAGTCACAGCAGTAGTCGATGGCTCGTTGGCCACGCCTTCCCAATCCACATACCAAACGGTCCCCGCGTGGCCCCTGATACAGCTCACCTGGCCCCAGTCATCGATTTCTTCCCGCCACAACCGGATGGTGTCGTCATAGCTGGCGCTAGCTAGACATTCCTCGACGGGATGCCAGGCGACGCATTTCACGTCGCCTTCATGCTCCTGCATGACAGCCACCGTTTCGAAATTGTTATCGCCGTCATTAAGATCTTCCCAAAGCCAGATTGACTTGTCTCGGGCGCATGTAGCGAGCAACATTCCCGAAGGCGACCATGATACCGACTTGACTTCACTATCATGCCCATCTAGGAGGACCGCAAACCGCCATTCTTCATCGTCTTCCTCTTGATTTATCAACCTGTTGTTACCAGGCGTTTCCGAGTTCCATTCCCAGGATTCAGTGCTTTCCTCTGTTCGATTGTAACCATCCCATCGCCGCCAGATCCCGACTGTTGCGTCGAAACTACCCGTAGCCAAAACACTTTCGCCCTGTACATATGGTTTCCAGGCACATGTACGTACACTGCGTTTGTGGCCGCCCGAGATAGTAGAAAGAAGCTCAAATTTGGTTAACGAATACACACGGACTGTCTTGTCAGAACTGCAGGTCGCAACGAGGGGGAGTGTCGGATGAGGTGCAGTCAGCCAAGTGCGCTCGAATGAGGGGGGGGTTAAGTCCGACAGGAATGTGATTTGCGCAGTTGGTTTTGCGGTCGTCATTATCATCAAAGCTTTCTCTCTTCTCCCCTTCTTTCTTTTATGCTTTATGCTTTCTTTTCTTATCTTATCTTTTCTTTTCTTTTTCCTCCCCCTGATCCCTTGCTGTGTTTTCTCTTTTCTCTTTCTTTTTTCCTCTGTGATCTGATCGCTCTGGTTTCCCGATATTCGGAGTAGACGTAGGTGGGGGGACTGATAAGAGATATCGAAATTGAAAATGTTCTAACAGTGATTTAAGCGGTAGGGTCAATTCAACCCAACCCTTTTTTTTGTTTCCCCCCTCCCCCCTTGATCTCGATGGGAATTGTATAATTCTCCCTACCATACCCTGAATTAATTCTATCATATTCTGTATGACAAGGAAGGCGGATAATGACCGAAGCCAAGGCTTATAATAAAAGAGACCATTGTGATAGAAGCACCGGACAGAATTTATTACACACCCCAATAAAAAAAGACAGAAAGACAGAAAAATAGAACATAAAATAAATCAATAAATAAAAAAAAATTAGTTATACGGGGATAGACCCGCGATAAATACATCCTATATAATACCAATGCAATTCTGTCTTAAGCACCTTCCTCTAGAATCCGCTCATAGACCACATCATGACAGAGCCAGTCCACTTCGCGTACTTTCTCCATTTCTTCAATTAATTTCCCAACTTCATTAACGAATTCAGGCATTCCTGCACCAGCTAGGCTTTGGCTAGCTGTTGTCGTAGTCCGTATCCTCTCACTAGCGCTCGAAGCACTGAGACGAGAGAGGACATGAGAGCGAAGGCGTGAAAGAATGAGCCGCGCAACAGGATCTGTAAAGCTGGTCACCGCAGTCTCATTGCTAGTCAATTGCACTGCATCCGTGATTTTCAATGTAGACTGTTCCATATGAATTTCAAATGAGGTCTGTGCTGCTAGATGAGAAGAGAACGCTGCGCACGCTGTAGCGACTGGTGCCAAGACACGTCGGATTGTTGTTGCAAGTTGATTACTAGCACTAGACGGCATCGGGTGTGTTGACTCGAGGATTGATTGAACCCGTTCAGCTTGAATCTGGTTGAAATCCAGAGACATAATGCGGTCGGCTTCGGCCTTCCAGTGTGACCGCACGTCACGCTTTAGCAAATTCTTCGCCGTCAGTAGAATAGACGCTGTAGCTACAATTTTGAGCGCCTGCATGTGAAGCCTCTCGATTCGCCGGCAGTCCAGATCTAATGTTTCTGGAATCAGATTGTCGGACACGGGTGCATTGCTCAAGACCAGATCCACAAGGCCTTGCGCATAGACCTTTGGTGTAGACGGTTGAGGCTCCCCATTGACGTTATTTGGATCACGTTTGCGCATCTCGTCCGCGATAATTTTACGGTGTGTCCGCCAGAAACGCCTCGTCTTGGCCAAGCTGAGGGAACCATCTGCAAGGCTCTTCTCGAACGTCCGAAGTTCATATCCTGGCGCCTCTTGGATAAGCTGAGGGGCAGCGAGTTGTATCATAAAGTTCGTATGGTCGAGAGACAGTAAATCGATAATTCCCATCAGCTTTGCCAGACGATCAATCGCATCGCCTGCCATGTCTTCAGCAAATGCTTTGACCTCGGGATCCCGGCACGGGGCACAAAGCTTAGGGAGGATAGTGTTCATAAAGGTGAAGAAATTTTCGTAAGAGAAAGTTCCTGCTTTGCACTGGTTTTCGACTAACTTAGGGTCCAGAACTTCGCTAATCAGTACATGAAGCGAATTACCCGGACGTAGTGAACGTAGCAAACGATCCTGTATAACCGTGGCCATAGCTACAGTCCAATTCGTGCCTAACCCGGCATCCACATCTCTTCGCATCATATCGCACATGTGCTTCATGATCTGCCTCCTCGGCTCTGTATAATGCGTCTCCTCAATCTTGTATTCTTTATTTATGAGGAGTTCATGCACCAAAGCACGATTTTCCGGGAGTGCGGTAAGGATCCTGGTGAATCTCTCATGGGGTGAGATCCGTTGCCTTTCTAGTTCTCGCAAATCAGTACTATCCACGTTGCTGAACGACTCGCTAATGGGGGACGCAACACTTTCGGCGAGTGCTTCAGTTGATGAGGCTGCAACTTCTGCTGAGCGCGGAATTGCTTTTTTAGAAGTAGCCCGTTTTTTTTCTCGCTTGGCCTTTTTCAGTGCATTACGTACGATTTGCATAGCCCGGTCTGAACCAGCTAACCGTTTGAGTCTGGCTAGGAGAAGTATTTGGTTTTGCCTTATGCCCTGGCGATAATCCTCCGCCACACCACCAGCTCGATCATCTTTAACCGTCTGCCAGATCAACTCCAGTTCAACAAACTGGGCTAACATAATCTCGATCAAGACGCTAGAGTCATGGGTTTTCCAGGCATGGAATGCAGAGAAGAATACGTTATAAGACTCATACAGCGTTTGGAACTCTGTTGAGACGGCAGTTGGTGAGCAGATACCAGATGAAAGTGATGGAATGACTTGTTCAAACGCTACTAGGAGATCTTCAGCTTTCGAAATCAGGTCCTGTTCCTGTTCCCCGTTGCTACTCAAAACCTCGGCTGGATGTGTGACGATCAAGTAGCTGCTGAGGAATGTGCGCACAGCACCCCTTCCACCCAATGCACCGCCATGTATATCATGCAGCCCACATAGTTGAAGCATATTAGCTGTTACAGTCAGGACTTGATTTTCTGAAAGTAAAGCGCCGACATTCTCGAAGCTCATATTCCGGATGTGGTCCGTGGTCAATTTCAAGTCCAGGAACTTTCGCGTAGTCATCTTTGTGCGATACACCCTCCATGCTCGCTGAATGACTTTTGCAGCTGCATCTTGGGTGAGAGGCTTAGGGGACACTTTGATCATCCTCTTCCCTTCGCCAGCAGGCGAGCTACTTGCACGGGGCCGTCGATGACTTTGCTGATAAAGGGCTCGCCGCCTTTCCGCCTCTGCAATCTTCTCAGCCAATTCCATCCGAAGCCGGGCGTACTCTGCCGCTTTCTTCTCCCGATGGTCCTCTGCCTTCTTTTTAGCCCGGCGAACCTCCTCCTCACATTTAGCGGTAATCTCTGCCAGGAGTCGCTCACGAGCCTGCTGAGCAGCCAGGGCTCTCTCCTCTCTTTGTAGGTTTCTGGAGGCAGCCTTAGTAAGGGCGGCACGAAGCCTCACCTTCTCTGCATGTAAAGCCCGATCCGCGAGCCTTGCTTTTCGATTCTCCAGGATGGAAGTTCTTCGAAGATGTTGAGCAATGTGATCGGCGGGAGGCGCACCATGGGAGGACGCACTTGATTGGTGCGAATGTAAAGATGAGATTGAGCTCCGACGAGATGAGACCGCGGATGAGCGTCGAGCTACACTCGGCTTTCGAGTAAAGCGAGCAGCGAGACGAGCAGGCAAACTCAGCGGTAGTGCCTGTTCCTCTGATAGCATTTCTATGTCTGCTCCATCTACAGTATCAGCTGAATCAACATCGGGAAAATGGAGATTCGAATTGCGACGCATCATAGTCCTTATGTGGCTATGTTGCTAGTAGTCAAGAGAGAGGATGTCGGCAAGGGAGATTTCAATGAAAAGATCGTAGAACTTGAAAAACAACGACGGGGCATCAACAATTATAAGCTGGTCAATCTATAGCTATACAGGGCCACGGGCTTGGATCTAGGCCAGAAAAGCTGAGTCAGGGAATCTCACCGAATCCAAATTCGCGGGCGAAATTCGTGGTTTATGTCAGAAAGGAGCACGAAGATCACAAGAAGGCCAGAACGGAAGTAAGAGTATGCGGGGTAGAATGATTCGAACAAGGGGTAGAAGTAGTTGTAAACATGTCCTAGATGGTTTAAATCTTCATTTTGCTCGTCAGTGCATGCATTATAACATCAACTATGCACTCTTATTATTTGCTTTCATTAGAAATGCAGCCTGAACCACGGGCCGCAAACAGTCGATTGCTTAAGTAAGCGCTGCATTTGAAGCTTGAAGCAATGACGACACACAGTCATGTGTTCTCGGGCAGACAAAGCCCAACAAGGCATGAATATTCGAATTTTATGAGAGAGAGAGAGAGAGAGAGATGTATATATATGTATATATAAATATAAAAATAAGAAGAAGAAGAAGAAAATCTCAAATCCTGGACTCTTTGGAGCTACCTGTAAAAAGCAGCGTCTCCACTAGTGTCCAACAAAGAATCTCACCAAAACTTTGGAGCCAGCAGCTTCTGCTCAATCCCGGACGCCTTTGGTAGTCGTATCAATATATATGAAAGCATGAGCTTCTATGGGCCTGCCAGCTTTTCCCCATGCAGTCCTATCATACATCAATGGTCATTAAGTAGGTTCGATTGCGCCAATTACCCGTCCTTCCCTCTCTTCCTAAACACCAACACATGCAACACATCACTTGAATCTAATGGTTCTCCTTAGATGTAGCCACTTCTCTGTGGATTAGTATGACTCTTGAACACTCTTCGCAATCTTCAACGAGCTTAAGAGAACGAGAAAGAAAGAAAAAAAAATATAAGAGGAGGGTAAGAGAATAAACTAGACCACCACAAATTGGGGCTGGTTGTTGATGCCTCCAGATCACAACGGAACCCGCATCTGCATATTGCCTAAAAACATTACCCTGAAACAAGAAGGTTGAGGGGAGAGTGTAATATGTCACCCTCATCGATGCCCAAATAGGTCAATACCCTCAATATCCTCTTCATCCTCCTCCCCATCCTTGTCCTCGTCGGAGTCAGTGCACCATGACCCTCCTTCGTCATCATCACCCTCTTCGTCATTGGGTTCTGAGGTTCCATCGATGGAATCGGTTTCCCGACTGAGGAATCCGTACCTGTACTTGAATTTTGTACCCCAGAAACGAAGCTCACCGCCGTCATCGTTTTCACGCTCCCTAGAAGATTGCCTACCAAAAAGCGACGTCGACAAGGGCCTTTCAGTACCACGATCAGTCGGTATACCAAAATAGTTACTTATTACCGGCGAAACAGCACGTCCGCGTGAGATGCTGTAAGAAGAGAACCGTCCATCTGGCTCGGCGGACAATGGTGCGCCAGGGATTGGGCTGGCATCTGGAGTAGTAGTGGTAGTTGTTGTTGTTGATGTTGTTGTGGTGGTGGTGGTGGTGGTAGTCATGGCAGTGGTATTCAGCCTCAATGATGTCAGCATTGGAAGTACAGCTTCATCGCCCTGTGAGGAAGATCTTGTTCGATTGGTAAGAGGATATCTTCCACCATTACTTTCCTCTCCTGAATCCAGAACATCTCCATGCAGCAGACGGTTTTGGGCTGTGTTGTATGATTCACACCTAATTTCTTGTTAGTCCACATGTGATAATCTCAAACAAAACAGCCTACATATCGCATTTCAGCCCCAACCAGTGATATTTCACAACTGACTTGGCGCCACAATCATTGCAGTAAATTAAAGCCTTCGTGCCTTTGAACTCAGGCGGCATGGGTTGACTTTGGATGGTACGGTCCAGGTTCCTAAATGTTGACTCCATATTTGTGATGGTCTTGCTGCAAATTGGGCAGCGATACGATCTCTTTGAGTGTTCTACAAGACACTTCTGATGTATGCTATGCCCACACCGCATGAAAACCACCGTCTCGGGTGATGTGAACATATAGTCCCCACAGATGGGACAGTCACACTGTGTTGAGCGCTCGATACATCGATGGGTATTCTCAATAGATATAGGTAGGCAAACGCAGCAAGTCTATACTGTTCGTTAACATCTTTTTGTGAATATGCTCTTGTACTAGCGCTGCCGCGTCCTACCTTGCAATGGAAAAAGTCTTTGCCTAAGCCTTGGCCAATTCGGCAAATTCCACAATCGTTGCAATGATAAATGCTTTTACTAGTATCGTTGTCCCAGAGTTTGCAAATGTTGCAATAGTACTGAGCAGACTGTCCACCGCATCGCCTACACAGCTGTGCAGCAGGCTGAGCATGGCCACAAAACATGCATAACATGTTTTCAGTTTTGGGACGATTGAGATGGTGATCTTCAACTCCATCGTGGCAGAACCGACATGTGTACCACTTCTTGCAGTCGTAGCACTGTAGTTTGACGTTTCGCTTATAATGTTGGCAGCCGAGGCAAGCCTTTTCGAATTCCTCAGCATCCGTATCATCGAAATCGTCAAGAGGAGACTCGGGTTCCTCCTTTGGGAAAAATGTCGGATTTAAATCTTGATCAGTCAAACCGTATCGACATCCCCGCCGAACAGGGGAAGCCGTTGTGCTTGGAGTCATGGTTCGTTGCTCGAAAGATTCACCTTTTTCGCGAAAGTTCGGAGTGCCAGGTATATCCGGGCTCCGAGGCCCTGATCGCGACAATGCAGGTTGTACAGTCTGAATATCTATAGTACTCCGAGAAGCATTGTAGTTTTCTGTCATCAACTCGTGAATCATACGTGCTTGGTCCGCACTACGATAGTTTAGATCCCGAATAGCATGGATCTTCTCCCGTAACATACCCATTCCATCATCTTCAGGGAGCGAAGAATGGCCACCGGGTTCATCTAAACCAAGGCGATTTTCTGAAGCCTGCTCAGCCAGTCCCATGGCTGATTCCGTCTCTTGTATGATATTAGGCGTGGTTATCACGCTTGAGGTAGCCTGTCGGATTTCGGGTAACTGAGACATCTGCATGCTTTCTATCCGTTGGCCAACGTGCTCGGGTGTCATGTTATTTCCCCCGATATCTTGTGACAGTGTGGAATGCTCAGTTCTGTGGTCCCGACCAGTGAAGCCAGTCGGCGATGGTATGTCGGGAAATGAGGGACCGTCTTCGGAAGCTGCGAGCTCTCCAAGTAAACCCGAAGTTCTTTCGTCCCATAGACCAGGCATGAAAGTACTTTCAATATTGCCTTTGTCCTCATTCTCCGGTGAGGAGTTCGGGACTTCGTTGCTGAGGGGCCCTGACCGGTCAAGTCTAGAAGGTGGATGGGATTCTTCAGGCTGTTGCGACAGACGACGGGCTTGCCGAACGACGGGTTCGATCAGCAAAGACGTAATAAGCCCGCTCATAGTGGGCCAGAAATAACATATAAGTCTAGGGGAACTTATAATATAATAGAAAAAATATTAAGAAAGCAAATTCAATATCACGTTGCATTTTACAAGAGGCACGCTCCTAGAAAGGGTGCCGGAACAGGAACAAAAAGCATGTGACAACCTGGGACCCGGGATCAATCCCTGATTTGTTGCCTGATAACCAGATCTGAAGCTTACTCCAGAGTAACTCAGTGTATGCAGAATTACCCCCTATTGAGAGAAAAAAAAAAAAAAAAAAAAAAAAAAAAAACCTAACAGGGGTCTGCAGCCTCAAGCCCGCCATCAGTTAAATTAAATATTATCCCATCCACTTTGTTTATATATATGGGGACCTCACTAATTAAGATATTTTTTCCCCTTTGCCTTTTGATTTTGCACTGTCCAACAATGATGACGTATATCTTCAGACCCTACTGATTGAGAAATCAATACAATTTGTATTTGCATTCAATAAATCTAAATCTTTCTTTTCTTTTCTTTTCTT
>ML742218.1:0-20372 GCA_009193465.1 Aspergillus avenaceus
AAAAAAAAAAAAAAAAAACTGTAAATATTTAAAAATAATTTACTAAAGTTACTGAACTGAAAACTGATTTATTTAAATTTTTTTATATTTATTATTTAACTACTCTGACACATCCCAGTTAAGATAATAGTAGAATAAAAACTATAATATTATATTTAAAAAGTTAAAGTTGTAGTGCAGAAAGAGTGTCACAGTGTTCCATCTGTCTGCCTGTTCTGCCTGTTCCTGTTTCTGTCCAAATACTTATATATACGTGAGCGCAGTACAAAGCTTCGCCTGGGTTTACTTCACCATGTGACTCACTTTAGGCTTACTTCACTATGAGGTAAATTCACAGTCAGCATTTTCCCTGCTTATAAGCTACTACCTACATTGGCAATTTTTCATCTCTTCATAATTCATTTATCCTTCTCTTTCTTATCTCTCACCTCGTCAGTAGCTTTCAAGTTTCTTCACCGGTATCTAGATATTGAAATCTCCTTACCCCAAAGAACTGATGTCTCACCAAGCCTTGGCCCCTCTTACTCTAGGAGGGCATACAAGAGACCCAGCACACCAGGGGTTCATGTTTATCACTTCGACTATTCCGACAATTCATCACAACACGATCATTGTTGCCGCCACCCATCCAACTGTCAGCAGTGGCCGGCAGGTACGCGATGGATGGTTTCTCTCCGATTTTTATGCTTTTAATTATTTATTAAAAGACCAGGGCCTAGAACAGACCTGGTTAACTGCTGCCGTGCGCTTTCATTTAATTTCTCTTTGTTGTTTTCCAAATTTTTGGGGAATTAATTCGTTACTGACCAATCCCAGGACCCAGAGCGACTGCTAGAACGAAATGGAAATTATCTTCATGGCAACCCTTATGAGACTCGCAAGGTCGTGCTGAGCCATAGTCTTCTCCAGGGGAACAAACTGTCCCCAGTGACAGTCGTCAAACCAAACGAGATGATAGCTCGATTTCTCCATGAAGTACGGAGAGCCTCTCAAGTGGCCAGGCGCCAGGCAGCTCCCGTGCTCCTTCTGGTATTTTGCCACGGATTACCGAATCATGAGCTGGCCCTCGATAATGGAAGCAAAAACAAAGGATTAAGCATCACCCGTCTGAGGGGAGTACTGGAGCCAGGCGTAAGTGTTTGCTTAATGACTAGCGCCTGCTACTCCGGCGGCTGGGTGGTCAATCCTGATTTCAATCATACGACGTTGGCGGCCGCAACTGGATCAGCGGATTCGACCGGGCAATCTAATGCTTGGCCAAATTCGGAAAGCATTGGTCGGGCGTGTGGTTCTGTCTTCGCAAGCGTGATGATCGAGAGCCTTTCCAGCGCAACCAGCCCACTTCTCGATAATCCTCAACGGTCCGCGTCACCATTGCAGCCAGAGGAGCCCACCAAGCAGCAGGTAATGACATACAATTCTTTTTGTAGTTCAATTTGGGAGGTTTGCCAGGCCCGCGTTCACCGCCTTTGGGAATCCCAAAACTTCACATTCAGCGCACAAGATGATCAGTGGGAGTATTCGTGGATGGGACGAACAGGAATACCTCTCAGAGAGTTTGGTGAGCGCTGGGAGTATCTAACCAGTGTCCCATATACTGGCCCAGCGGATGTACGTAACTTCCGTAACCCATCACCATATAACCCAATGTTCATTGAAGCCGCAAACAATGCCATGACTGCAGGTACACCGCAAGTAGAAGATACACGAAAAAACATATTCCTGGAACGTATAAGAGACCTGGCTCAAACTTTTATACAGACGTGCCCCGGAGACTGGAGCTTTGGCCGGGAAGTGGCATTCGGGGGACTCCTACGAGATCTGTATCAATGCCCCGAGACCCTTGACGAAGAAGAGCTTATGGAGGGGTTCCTGGCAATGCGGTTTCGTGTTGAATTCTCATTTCTCGTCGACCTCCTAATCACCCGATTCCAGCTTCCAGTCCCCTTTGGAGACCCATGTTTAACCTGGAGAAGGGTAGAATGGGAACAGGCCATGACCTCTCAACTACCTGGCTGGCGTAACCGTTATAGGGCTATAATTGACTTTTTAAGAGATGGTGGGTTTGATTTTGAGCCTGCTAGTGGTCAGGGGCCACCCTTTCTACGTCCCACATGGTATGTGGCTGCGGCCATTTTGGAATTAATGTGGTCCAGAGAAGACACAAATGCTATCACCTCCACAATCTGCCGATATGTCGAAGATACAAGGCGCTCTCAAAGGGATGTTATATCAGCGGAGCCCAGGGTTCGTCAAGCTGGGAAGGAGTGGCTCAAGACTGTTGGTAAGAGGGTCCGTCGCTCCCTGTCGCCCAGGAAGCACATACTATAGCTTAACAGACTGCCCTCCTTGAGATTACAATGGGGTGAAATACATCTTTAGATAGCAATATCTAGATAGCAATAACAGATTGAAACTCTCTACTCATTAGATCCACTGTCTACATCCTAGGATAAATGATGATCATCAGCCTTGTTCTCATTCTCACAACTAGGGCAATTTTCGGCCGCTTCTTAAACTATCGGCATCGGTCTGGATTCAAAAGCCGAATCAGAGCCGCAGTTGTCCACTTCACTGGTAACGGAATTACGGAAAATGAGTATTTTGGTTTCTTCATCGCGCGTCGTGATTTGTTACATTCCAAGTCTTTCAACTATGTCCGAGACTAAGACCGATCACATTGGCCATCCTCGGAAACAATTTCCAGACAATTATACTATGATCGTCGGCAATGAATATTGGTTGGAATCCGAAAATTCTTGATCCTATTTGCTATAATTATTTTTATTTATTTATTTGTTAGTATTTTTATCATTATCATTATTAGTATTATTATTTTATCTCATGATATGATTTAACACCTTCCCCGCTTATTATTTACCAGTTAGGTACACCTAGGGCTTAGTTTTAACCCTTCGCGGTCTAGTTCCACGGCTTTGCCCGACAACAGAGACCATTGCCTCTTTCAGAAAGGTATGTAAATAAACCGGTTGTTGGGAATGCAACTACTTTACCACCATCATCCCTACTCACCAAACAATCTCCCCCTGTGAAAAGATAACTCACTATTGCCCCGAGTCAGGGCATTCCCGATGACCATATTGTTTGAGCTGGCCCTTTGTTTAGCCTATGCATTCCACCACGCAAACCTATATGTGATCATGACCGGCCTTCATGTTCCCGGTTGAGCGGGCTTTTCTGTTACAATTGATGGCCTTTTACTATCAAATTTTTTTTGTTTTCGCCAATTCATTGCGTTATATGTCTCTGATTGTCGAATTATGATTCTTAAGCAACTAACGACTTTTGGAGCTCTGATAACCACGGCTGTCGCTTGGTTACCATGGACTGATAAGGGGGTGGTGTCTCGTAATGGAACGAACTTGTTTGCCTCCTCGGGAGGTAAGATCCGTGGCGTGAATCTGGGCTCCCAGTTTGTGTTTGAGCCCTGGATTGCTATGCAGGCATGGTCCGCCATCGGATGCAAAGACGAGAAATCTGAGTACGACTGTGTCGCAAAGCTGGGACAGGATGCAGCAAACAAAGCCTTTGCCAGGCACTGGAAATCATGGATTACTAGAAACGATATTGATGAAATCCGGAGGTATGGTTTAAACACCATTCGAATACCTGTCGGCTATTGGATGATGGAGGAACTCGTTCGCCCCGGCACCGAGTTTTTCCCGCAGGGCGGAATTGACTACCTTGCGCGTATCTGCGAGTGGGCTAGTGAAGCGGGATTGTACATAATTATTGACCTTCACGGTGCACCTGGGGCTCAGGTGCCAAAGAATGCCTTCACAGGCCAATATGCCGAGAAACCTTGGTTTTATGTGGATCATGAATACAAGCGGGCTTTGAGGTTTCTTGACTGGATGACAACCATCGTCCATACAAATGAGAGTTTCCGGAACGTGGGTATGCTTGAAGTTGTCAATGAGCCGGTGCAGAACGCCGATGAAACAACCTCTCTACGCTCCAGCTACTACCCGGATGCCTTTCGTGTGAGTGCCTTTCCTTGAGACCCAAAATAGGCGCAGAGCTGAGACCAGCTTGGTAAACAGACGATCCGCGGAGTGGAGCGGAAATTGAAAGTACACCGAAAAGACTATCTGCATATCCAGATGATGGATAAACTCTGGGGCTCCGGCGATCCTCATGAACACCTCACTGACGACTACTATGCCGCTTACGATAACCATCGCTATATCAAATGGGATGCGAATGTCCGTGTGTCCAAGGACAATTACATCTCTACCTCCTGCAGGGACCGAGTCGGCAGCAACTGGCCCTTACTTGTAGGCGAATGGAGCTTGGGTGTTCCTGAGGATATACAGGAGACTCCCGATTGGAAGCCATTTTCCAATAAGGACTTTTACAAGAAGTGGTTCGCAGCCCAAGTGATGGCATACGAAAAGCAACAGGGATGGGTATTTTGGACTTGGAAGACGCAACTAGGGGAATTTAGGTGGTCTTATCGAGGTATGTGGCCGGCCAGATTGAACGCTTCATAAAATGCGAACTAACAAGGACAGATGGGGTGGCTGCGGGTGTGATCCCTACCGATCTAAACTCTGTTTTTGAGGAAGACGTGTGCAGATAGCAGGCTATTTATACCGAAATTATAACAGTACAAGAAATATTGAACTAGTAACGATCATTATGCCGCAGGAGCTTCTGACTGAATCTAACCGAGTCTACTTGCCCTGTATCCTGTTTCTAGTAGTCTCTAAAGATTCTTTCTGCTTCCCCTCATCGAAATTCTCCTCACCCAACCAAGTCTCAAAAGCCCTCTTCAGACCCTTACCATCCCACTCATCCTTCAACATAGAATACCAGGCCGTGTCCCTATTCCTTCCCTTCGCAACCATATGCTGACGGAAGATACCTTCAAAGGTAAAGCCAAACCGCGCCGCCGCACGGTTCGAAGGTCCATTCAGCGAGTCACACTTCCACTCCACCCGCCGATACCCCAGATCCTCAAAAGCGTGCTTGATAAGCAAATATATGACCTCAGTGGCAGCCGTCGTGCGCTGCAGCGTCGGCGAAAACAACACCCACCCAATCTCAATACTCATATGCTCTGGCACGATCCTTAGATAGGAGCTATAGCCCACCGGACGGTTCTGTTGCCTGTCAATCACGGCGTAGAATAACGGATCGGTGGAATTGGATTTTGCGACAATGGAGCTTTGGAACGCGTCACGGTCATTTTCATGGAAGGGGCCGTCTGGAAAATACGTCCATATGTGGTCTTTGTTACAGACGGCGGCGAAGAGATCTTCTGCGTGAGCTGGTGAGAGATGTTCTAGCTTGACGGTGCGGCCTTCGAGGGTTGTTCCGGTTGGTGAGCGTGCGGGGGGGAGTGCGACTGGTTTGCCGAGTGACATTGTGAAATCTAGTTTAGATTGTAGAATTGGAATCAATGCTCTAAAAGTGAATGAAGTTTGAAAAAAGAAAAGAAAGAAAAAAAGAAAGAGAAAAAGAAAGTCTTGTTTTGTATGATACGATGGAGAGCTTTGATCTGTATATGAATTGTCTAAGTTATGGTGACTGAGTCATGGCTGTAATTTAGTGTTCGTCTCGCCGAAATGCGTCATTACGTAGTGATACTATAGGATGTCACCTCCGAGTCCAAGGTGGGTACTTAACAAGACAATGAACCGACGGGAAACATCCATGGTATCTGTACCGGTAAGTTTTGGTTAATTAGAGACCAAGTGACTGTCAAGTGACATCCCCAGTTTCTTTCTATCTTTCTTTCTTTCTTACTCTCTTTTCTGTTTTCCCAACATCCACTCGGGACTGACAGCATTCTTAACAACTCCTGTATCTCATACTTCTATGTGGGACTGCAGAACTATATCGTTGATGACCCCTGGTCTCAAGAATATCACATCATGGATTTCCACTGAATCTTATATTTGACTCTGTTCAATATCATAATGGCAATTAAGGTAAAAAATTTAAAAAAACTTTTTCTCCCTTCTTTTCTTTTCTTTACACTTTTCCTTTTTCCATTGCTTGTCCTAAGTATTGTACTTTTGTCTATATGCGTGCTGATAACGCTAGGTCTAGACTAATCTCTGTAGACGAAAATACTGCCGCTGCTTGACCTTGGCATTCAGAATATCTTGCATTCTTCGGATTAACTTAGTTCAAGGACTTTTCTTTAAAAGCGTATCTCGGGCATTCTATATTCGACGCATTCGGAGATGGGCCATCACTCACATTCCAACGCCAGGACTTGCGCGTCTTCTCTACATGCAACGTCAGCAGCATTGACACCTGTCGAAACAGGAATTCCTCTCACGACATTGAGAGACGGACTACCAATCTCGTGCTTTAATATTCTTGGGTTATTATATCCGGAAGCTTATTCTCCAAGCCAAGGGGACCAAGGCCTAACTTAGCTGTCTATCTAGCAAATGTGGCTCGAACTAACTCTTGGAGGGTTATCTCGAGAAAGTATCACCCAGCCACAACAATGCTTTTTACAGTCCAAAAGTAGCCAGACCCATGACTAGAGAGAACTCCACCTTAGCGTGGGAGATGTCAACTTTCTGCTTGTTCCGGTTATTGGCGCAGATTTCCTGTTCACATTCTATTGATTTCCGCATCCGGAATATGAGATTGCAATCACTGCGAACCTTCAGATCCTTAAAACTAAATGAGTTGCAAGGCCCGCGTGCTCGGGTTGTCAAGACCTTTCTCACAACTCTCATGGTAGGTTTCACAAGACACTCTTAATAGATGTCTATTTCTACGGCTGCTGTGGCCGTCATTTTATGGCTGGGCCTAGTACAGGCCAAGCTCGTCCGTGAGACGTTGGAGTTTACCTGGGGAGTGGGGTCTCCAAATGGCGTGCCACGAGAGATGGTCCTTACGAACGGAAAGTATCCGGGGCCTGACCTGGTGTTCGACGAGGACGATGATGTCGAGGTGAATGCCCAAAAATGGTTAATGATATATCAATTGTTGACTCCATTAGATCCATGTCTTCAATAAAATGCATCTCAATACTACAGTCCACTGGCATGGTCTATCGTGAGATATAGCCTTTGCCTGTCATCGAAACGGGCTAATTATCTCTTAGAATGGTAGATACGCCATGGTCCGACGGTGTTCCAGGGCTATCGCAAGCGCCCATTCAGCCAAATTCATCTTTTATTTACAAATTCAAAGCTTCCCCAGCTGGCACCTTCTGGTACATTGCCACGTCATTTAATGCATCCAATGCTGACAAGAAGTAGGTACCATTCGCACTACAAGAGTGTAATGCAAGATGGACAAGTCGGAGCGCTTTATATCCGGTGAGGTTACTGCATGCGTGTTAGCTGAATGTACCTGACTTGATTCAGCCATAAGCCTGATGCCCCACGCCCTTACTCTGCTATTACAAATGACACTACTGAATTGAAAAAGATGCAACACGCAGAAGAGAACTCCAACCTGATGCTGATAACGGACTGGACCCATTTCACAGCCCAGGAATACTTCCAGGCCGAGATTGACTCGGGGCTGAATTTATTGTAAGTGATGGTAATAGAGATGCAATAGCATCATAAGCTAATGCTATATAGCTGCGTTGATAGCATTCTCGTCAATGGCAAAGGCTCCGTCTTTTGTCCTGGATCCGAATACGCGCAAAAGCTGGCTGGTGCTCAAATCAGCTTGGTGTTGGAGGGCACAAACCTGACCGACCGGGGGTGAGTACAGACATTGCTATAGTCCTGGCGTGGCTTGTGCTAACGAAAAAGGTGCCTGGCACCTCCACTCAAGAACGTCCAAGGAGGATGGCCAAATCAAAAGCCTAGCGCGGTTCCAGAATCAATGCACGACAATTGCACATCATCAGATGGCGGTCTCCCTGTTATTAGAGTCGATGCGGAAGATGGATGGGCTAGCCTGAACTTTATAGGGGGTCAGGCACAGAAAGGGACAACATTCTCCGTCGATGACCATCCAATGTGGATATACGAAGTGGACGGACAGTTCGTCGAACCACGTCAATATGAGATGGTCGGGATGTACAATGGAGCCAGGTACTCGGCCATGATTAAACTAGATCAAACTCCTGGTGATTACACCATCCGAGTGACCGACAACGGCGGGGATCAAGTCATCAGCGGCTATGCTGTCCTCTCTTACCGTGCCAAAACCCCTGCAAAGAACGAGATACGCCCGCAAGCATCGATTGGCCCCTATTCGAAAGGCTATATTAACTACGCAGGCTTGAATACATCCACCAGCGTTCGGTACCTGGACTACATAGACAATCCTCCTGCATTTGGCGTACCTCCACCGCCGAGGTCTGCGGACCTCACATTGTTCACCAACATGACCCGCATGTACAGCTCGTACCAGTGGTCTTTAGGGAATGGAGTATTGTATGAACCTGAAAGGACAGCAGACACCCCATTGATATTCGAAAAGGACCCGAAACAGGCCCTAGGACAGAAGTACAGCCTCCAAACTCTGAACGATACCTGGGTGGATATCATCATACAGATCGAATCACACCCTGACATGGACCCCATCCACCCACCGCACCCCATCCACAAACACGGCGACCGTGCTTATATCATAGGTGACGGCATGGGCATCTTCAACTGGTCATCTGTCGATGAAGGCATGCGCGAGAGGCCCGACCTGTTCTACCTCGACAAGCCCGCGTTGCGCGATACCTTCACCACCAATACTATCACCGCGATGCTAGACCCGGGCGTATGGATAGCAATTCGATACCATATTCGCGGGCCATTCCCATCGCTCCTCCACTGCCATATCGCGACACACCAGGAAGGCGGCATGGCACTGGCTCTACTCGATGGTATCGATTTATGGTCGGAGCTCCCTACGCCGCAAGAAGTAGCCAGGCTACAACACCCGCGTCCTAAACCAGGGCCCATACCATGATGGTTTGGATCTGGTCACTGCATATTCAGTTCGTTTGTTGGCCTTTAAGCCTATAATCTGACTGCTTCATTCGTATGAAGCAGACCTGTAGATTGCTAGTTAGTATTGTTTCAACACACCTTCGACACAACCTCTTGAACACGAATGTTTACTATAATAACTAATACAACTACTTATTATTATTTCTCCGGGTCACAATCAAACATTTTATTAACTCAATCTTTAACCGCAAGATATAAAGTAACCATTGAACAATAAGTAGATACAAACAAGAAACCCAGCTACTATACTAGTGACTACTAAATTATAATCTACCACTCGTACTCAAACGGAAGAGCAAATAAATCTGACAAGTGACATACTCGAATCCACCCAGCTCTAACACCAGAGACAAATCCAGAGACAAATCCAGTGACCAGTATCATATCACATTCTGTGGGTCTAACATTATATAATATAATATATAATCTACTCCTTACTGCTATTCACACCATGCACGGGACTACAGTAGGTATAAATTAAACTGACATCCCTAGATCTTAATCTATATTTACCTCAACTTGACAACCCTATAACAAACCAACAGACCAACCTCACCAAACAAAAGAAATAAAAGAAACAAAAGATAAAATGAACCTCCTAACCCTCACACTCACACTCGCCCTCTCCATCCCAACTGCCTTAGCATCATGCACCCCCGGCTCCGTCTACTGCGGCAGCACTCTCACAGCTCAAGGTATACTATACTACATACTCTACATCCCTATACATACATACATACATACAAACAAAGAAACAAACAAACAAATATCCAAAATCTACAAATCCACCCACAAAATACACCCACAACATAACAGCTAATAAATATCTAATATCAAAAACAGGAAACTGGAAAGAAGACATAATAAAAGCCATAAAACAGAGCGGTCGCGTCTCGACCGATCCGGACCTTGAGCAGATTGCGAACTCGTTTTTCAAATGTGAGGATGGGGCGTCGATTTCCTTCGTCGATTATTGCTATGAGGGGTGTGGACCGGTTGTTGGGGGTGAGGGGGATGTTTGTGAGAATTCTTATTGATTTTTTCTCTTTTAGTTTTTTGTTTTTAGGTTTAGGTTTTAGGTTTAGTTTTTATTTGGATGTGTATGTGTGTGTCTCTCTGTATTGTGTGTGGGTTAATATAGCTTGTTTCTGTTGGAATGGTGTACGGCTTATGTTGTTCAGTATGTATATAGTGTTTTACCTGATGAACTTACTATCCTTGACGATAACTAAGTAACAGTATTATGACATAGAGTACTAGAGACGCCCTTGTAAACGTAATGGGCCGAGAGGACTCTCAAACCCCTCGTAGCCCTTTGCCTTGATATCGGCGAGAGCAGCTCGAAACCTGCCCATCCCGCCGAAGAAGAAAGGAACCGATACAGCCTTGCCAGCGATGTTCTTTCCGAATAGCCACGACGGCACCTTCTGGAAAGCCGTCCGCTCGGCAAGGTCCTGGCAGGTCTGGGTCCATGTACGCTGAGCCTCTTGCGTGGCCTCGATCTCGCACTGGGACCCGGTGCGCTTGGAGGTCGCTTCAGCCCGACGGACCAGGTCCATGATGAACTCGATGTTGGTTTCCGTCGCGACAGGGATGTTAGCAAAGGCCATTTGCGGGCCGTTGACCAGGAGCAGGTTCGGGAAACCATGAGTCGAGACTCCTATGTAAGTAATTGGACCGGTGGGTTTCCAGCTGTCGTACAATTTCTGGCCGTCACGACCGATAATATCGACTGTTGAGTAACTACCGTCGACACCATCGAAGCCGGTCGCGAATATGATGACGTCGAGCTCATGGATCGTGCCGTCGTCGGTGCGTAGGCCATGTGGCGTAACCTCTGTAATTGGATGCTTCATGACGTCGACTGCGAAGACATTGTCTCGGTTGAATTGTTCGTAGTAACCGTCGTCGCATAGCGGACGGCGTGCGTATGGCTCCTTCGGAGTCAGGATCTCCCTCTTGTGCGGATCTCGCACGATGCCAGCAATCTTCTTGCGGATGAAGCGGCAGACCTCCTCGTTCGCGACTTCGTCGGTGACAACGTCACAGGCTCCGCCGAACATGAATTGAAAGCCGTTTCCTGCCTGCCACAGGTCCTCTAACAAAGCTTCCCGGTCCTCGGGTGACAGAGACATCAAATTGCGGTAGGGCTCAGGCGTACCCATGGCCCAGGCCGAGGAGCGTGCATTTCTCCATATCTGTGGGAGGTCCCTTTTAATTGTGGCATGTTCTTCAGGCGTGACATCCCGGTTGCCGCTAGGTACGCTATACTGCGGTCGCCGGATGAAGACGTGGAGCGATTTGACCTTGCTAGCGATGGCTGTCACCGTCTGGACGCCCGAGGACCCGACGCCCACCACACCAACGCGCTTGTTTTCGAGGTTGATAGAGGGATTCCAGGCGGAAGTGTGGTTGATTTCTCCTTTGAAGGTGTCGATCCCCGGGAAATCGGGAAGCTTTGCACGGACGAGAAGACCAAGGGCTGTGAAGAGGTATTTGACATGGAAGATGTCGCCCGTCGCGCATTCGACCTTCCACCGCTTAGTTTGGTCGTTCCATGTCGCAGTATTCATCTTTGTGTTGAATTGCATGTGGCTGCGGAGGTTGTAACGCTCCACAACGTGGCGAAGGTAATCCAAGATCTCGGGTTGAGTGAGATACCATCGGCGCCATGGATAGTTTCGCAGGAGATCGTCATCGAATGAGTATCGATACAGATGGCTCCAAGTGTCGCTCAGGGCACCGGGATACCGGTTCCAGTACCAGGTACCACCGACATCACCGGCTGTGTCAATTGCTTTCGCAGTCAAGCCTTCGTTGAGTAAAGAGTAGAGTGTGTAGATCCCGCCGAAACCGGCACCCACAACGAGGGCGTCAATGAAATGTTCTCGAGACATTATATACGTTCTGAAGAAAAGTGCGAGAATGCCGAGAAAAGGACAAATCACTGGCCGGGGGCCGATATTTAACCCCTCACTGACCCAGGGATTTGAAATATCAGCCCACCATATCCACAGCATGGCGTTGATATCCTGTGGCACAGAGACACCCTTGTGAAAAGCGTTGGAGTTCGTTGGTTGATAAAGAGGAGGTTCCGATGATCGCTTCTCTTTACTTACAAGAACAACATAGATTATGCATGAGACAGCCCAATAGGAGAAATTTGTACAAGCTTGCACCAGCCGTCCCGATTACTGAATGTTCTGATTCGCGATCTGATCCCTGTTCTGCAGGCGAAATGCGCAAGCGTTGTTCGGTTGTGGGTCATTGAAACCCCTCACATATGCACAAGTACTTTTGAGGTTTCGGGAATGATTGGTTTACTTGGTGCAAGTGAAGTCATCATCACTGGGTCTATGCTCAGGGCTGAAAAAGGACTTGAGTAGTCATATGAAACATGTGACTGTGTTTGCTTCCAAAGCAAACCAATTCATTCAGTTCAGAGGAACTTAAAGGAATATTACTCCGAATAAGGAAGAAAGCCTGTCTTTCCAGCCCTGAGTTTATACAAAGCTCTCACATAGTATCACCTGCACCCCAGTTCAAGGAGCCCTATTGCGGCAACAAGTCCAACATATCTACATAAATCCCATGAGCAGCCATCCCCGAAATAAATTACAAAGCAAAGTGTCTTACATCATTCGACCTTTCCTTATGCTAACAATAATATTAGCATGCTCCATCACGCTAGAGGAATTCAACTGACCCATCCTTTAGGACACCAGGGCTCCCAGAACAAGCAAAGAAACCAGCATGACCGCTGATCGATTGCCATACCATCAGATTCAATGGGCACAGCGACGCCAAACGACGCATATCCCGCGGCTGCAGCTAATGCCAGCTTGGCGATGCGCATTGTGAGGATTTGCAAGACTGTAGTGACGCTTTTGGGAATAGAGTAGGCTCAAGGTGAAGTTGGTAGGTTTAAAATGTCGGCAGCTTTTGGGAGGATCCGGGTCTGATATATATGGGGTCTGTTACACTGGGATGTCTCTATCCTTGATTGTTACATTGAATAGCTTCGTGGAAGGACAGGTCGTTCTAGAACAAGTTGTAGCGTGTCATCAATGCATAGCTTTGTAACCTTACATGTGTAGCTGGAAGAGTGATGTGGATACGTATTCATTATAATAATGTGGCCATGTAGCTGAGTATAATTGTTCTTTGATGTCTATTATATCTTTATTCGAAGTTAATAGGAGACAATATCTTGATCGATCCGTTATACCAGGAAACACAACCCTAAAACCATAATTTTAACCTTACGTTACTCACTGAACCAACCACGGGGCATTATAGACGTCGGTGAGTTTTAGAACTATCGGATATTGAATAATGCGTCTAATAGATATGTCCTGTAGTGAAGACACTGCTGAGTTTTCTTTATATCTCTTATTAAGCTAGGCGAGAACCGATTGACTTGATCTTGTATGTACAGTTATACTCATCTGGGAAATCCTATGCCAACTGGACTACTTATCATCAAAGATATAACTTAATATCATAGGCTAATGATAAATGTAATATAGACTGGAAAGCCTTACATACTAGCCTACAGGTCGTGTGAAATGTGACACAAGTGACGTGTCTTCGATTGAACAGGCCATCTTCAGTCCGATTCCAGTAGTTTATAGTCACTCGGAATTTTCTCAGACTCATTGCTTGCTCGATATATTGTACTTGCTCTGTCTACTATATCATGTGGAACTCTAGGCCAGAGTTTGTGGAGAGTTTTGGAATTGTAGATTATCAAGGGGCTGTTCAACCCACTCTCTATCTTCATCGGTGCTCTCTAAACATAGTCAAAGATGACTAAAATAGAACAGCCTTTGATACTGCATATTCGATGCTTATCAAGGTATCATGAGGCATGTTAGGGATAAAAGTGATCAACATACCGGTAAGGGCTGGAATATGCCCCCCTTGCAGTGACCTCACATTCTCATCTTCTCCATGGCCTATTGTGGTAGGGTACCAAAATACTGTAAGTGGGCCTCCTGAGGCCCGCTGTGGCAAGTCATATGAGCGAACTCACCGCCCATACCGCTTCCTGAAGTGGTAGGGACATGAGGCCTTTCAACACCATACTATCCCGAATATCATCCCCATTTTAGAAGTTCTGCCTCCTATATGGCTGGATAACTCCAACTTCACTAAATTTATAAAACCGGCAGAAAGTATGTGGCAAATTGACTAAGCAACCCCCACAGGGATCAGCATAATCCTTTGCACCATACCACAGTACTGCTGGCCACAAACTGAGTCATGTTCGTTTGGAATTATCTATCAGAGAAATGGAATCCAAATCTCATCCAGAAGTTCTTGATGTCGCTATGATTGGAGCAGGCATGTTGCAGGACGTTATAAACTAGGTATATCGAGACACTAATCTTCATTTCCATAGGATGGATGGGACTCAAGGCGGCTAGGACATATCTTGACCTAGAACCGAATACTAGCTTGGTCATTTTTGAGGGCGATGGCTGTGTTGGCGGCGTGTGAAATAAAAAGCGCATATACCCCACTCTAGTGGCACAGGTAAAGACTCATTGTCCCGAGGTCGGTGCAAGACCCTAACAGATAACTGTAGGCCTGCTATGGGTACATCAATTACCCATGCACTCCTATGTCTCAAGCCGGGATGCCAAACACCAGTCTAGTAAGTGCTGAAATGATTCAGCGTTATCTGGAGGCGTTTGCCGCTGAAAAGGGTCTCATGCCGCACATCCGATTCAATAGCTGGGTGCAAAATGTGGATCGCTGTGCCCTAGGTTGGAGACTTAGGGCGAACAACTGTTATTACGAATCGAAGAAGCTTATCCTTGCCTGTGGTACGTCTTCGGTTCCGGGTGGAGTGCATTTCAGAGTCGAACCGGGGGCTTCTGTTTGCCATTCTCGGGACGTTGCCGCTAATTTACCGGAAATCGAGGCATCTCGACATGTAGTTGTGGTCGGGGCTGCAAAGTCAGCATATGACATGACCTATCTTCTATGCTCCTTGGGTAAAAGAGTTACTTGGCTCATGCGTCCCGATGGATCAGGCCCAATGCCTATGATGCCGTATAAAATCGCAGGGATGCATATCGTAGCTATCGGCTCGACGCGTCTTATGAGCTACCTCAGCCCGTCCATATTTAACACCCAAACATGGCTCGCTTCGTTCTTCCACCGAACAGCGATCGGGAGATGGTTGACCAGAATGTCTTGGAGGTTTTTCAACTACATGTGTGACAAAACCGCCGGATTCTGGAAGGCCAATGGTATGGGTATCTTGAAGCCAGAGCCAAATGAACTGAGCTGTTTCTGGTTTACCTCTGCTCTTGGCATGATCACGAAGGGTGATTTTTGGGGTACTCTGCAGAAAGGTAATCTGAGTGTTGCCCGCGACTCAATCGATGTTGCTAGAGAAGGATCAGTTCTACTCCGATCGGGAAAGGTCATCGAGTGTGAGTATGTGATCAGCGCCACGGGTTGGGGAGATCATTTCGGCTTTCTGTCCCCTTCGTTGAGAGCAGAACTGGGCATACCATCGTATGAGAATGAAGGAGAGAAGCATGTATTCTGGGAGGCATATGACAGGAATGCAAAGGAGTCGGTGTTGAAATCAATGCCCCTCTTGGCTGAAAGTCCCAAACGCGGTGAAGTGACTCCTGACCTGAAGCTCCAGTGGAGGCTCTATAACCGATGCATTCCTTTTGAATGTGCTCAAAGAGAAGACCGGTCTGTCGCGGTCTTAGGTCAACTCTACACCGTTCAGACGTCCACCGTCGCAGAGATCCAGGCGCTGTAAGTCCACCGACTGCTTCTGGATGAAAACAATATGCTGACAATGCCGACATAGTTGGGCCATTTCTTACATGCTGGGTGAACTTGATCTCCCCGATGATAAAGTTATGATCAGAGAAATAAGTGAATTTCAGGCTTGGTGCGGTCTGAGATACAGTATCTTCGGGGAAAGATATCCATGTGCAGCGTTCGATTGGATCGGATATCTGGACCGACTGTTGGAGGATATGGGATTAAGGTCTCATCGTAAGAACAACATATTTTCCGAATACTTTTCACCGTATGGACCGGAAACGTATAGAGATTGTTTGCAAGAGTATATTGCAAAACGATCAAACACGAGTGCGTGATCTGAAGCCGACATTTGCCCCCTCCAGACCTCTTCTATTTATTTTTAGTTTCTACTTCTCCTGTCGCTTGTCACTTGTTCTTCATACCAAAGGCCCTGACCGTTGTCTGACGTCAGTCATTCCTGCCGTCAGTTTACTCATGGTACTTCCCTTATCTCAGTCGTTCTTTCTCTCCAGTTTACTCTCTCAACTTATAAATCCACCCACCATCGCAATGGACAACACTAAGCGAGCTTTTATCAATAGATGGCTGGAGACTATTAACCCTTCATTCAACTCCAAATTCACTGCAAAAAAGATCTACGCGGCAGATACACACCTTCTAGTCGCCCCAGTCAAGAGATTGTGCACAAGAACGGGCTCAATGACTTCAATAAATTCTCCCCCTCATACTCAATCCGCTACCACTGCAACATCTTCTTCTAGCAACCGAAGACAACAAGCCTTGTGTCCATATCGCGTGAAAGCTAACTTGAAAAATACAACACCGCATGTTACCTATCTTCACGAGTCTTGTGAACTGGTACCCGATGCTGCTAAAGATGTACTAACATTCCTGGTCAATGATGATGATACCTGGGTTCCAGAAGAAGAGGATGTCGCCAAGTTACTTAAAGCTTCACAGAAATGCACAGCTGATATGTGTAACGCGTGCTCATGGCTTATCGACTTAATTCAACCATTGTTGAGGACCGCGATTGATGATCTGTCGTTGGAGGTTTGGAGCGTGTATGAGCTCTTACTAAAGCTACCTTTCGGAGCCTATTTACTGACAGATTTATAGGCAAACTGATACTGTCGACCCTAAGTACCAACCCAGATCCATTTCTCGTGATAGTTACAACCGGAAAATTAGCCTTGTTGTAGGATTACCAGTCAATAAGTGGTCATCCCGATACAACGCGATCTCTGCAGCTATGCCCGATCAAGCAATGAACCATATTGCGCATGTGCATACTGGGTCACGCTTACTGGGTGTTGGTGTGGAAGTCAAGGCACCCGATGGAAACCAGGTTGAAGCAGAGGTCCAACTCGGGATATGGATGACTGGTCTAGTTTTATGGATGTGGGAACGTCAAAACAAGATCGTCTCGCCACCTCCTGTGGTGGGGTGCATTTGTATTGGTGACCGATGGGAATTTTATATCATATACGGTTTAGAAGGACCCGACAGCATGTTATCTGAGGTTTGCGTCTGGGGCCCTCTGGCGGATCTAAGTTGTCGCACGAGCAGCCATCGATCAACCTCTATTCTCCTCAAGAGACTTAAAAGGCTTTTTCAGTACGTGTGCGGTGAGTATATTGATACACTTTCCAGTTCCATTGTGCCGTCTCCAGGTCTGGAGGATGTTAGGTCAGGTTGAATGTTCTCGTTCTCTTCAAGAACGCCCACTTTCCATGTAATCAGCTCTTTGTCTTGTCTCGTTTTCCAGTGACTTGAACCGCCTATCATCCAAAAGAAACTGTATTATATTGCCTTTCTGTACTCTCCTTACTGTTCACAGAATAGTCCTTCAAAGCCTTCGGAGCTTAAGGACCGGCAGATGTCGCCAAAGGCCAGCATCTCGAACATGCTTTATAAGTGTTTCAATATTCAATACAACACCCTATAGAATCAAGTCTCACAAAGTCACTACCCAGAGGCCTAATTTAAAGGATAAATGATATTTAATTATTTTTATTTGGGTAACTTTGTTTGGTATTATAATTTTGGATATTTGCCTCCCCCCTCTTTTCCGGCAGAATTGTCTGCGGTTGAGTCTCCTCACCGCGGTTGAAGCATACAGCAACTGACTCATTTATGCGGTGTAGAGAGGTGAAAAAGATCTGGGGGGCAGGTCAACCTGGTGGGTCCTCCCCTCCAACCCTGTTTCTCTCTTCAATCAACACGGAGATCCCTTGATTCTAACTTTTGAAACATTGACTGTCAGGTGATTTGTCACCGACAAAATGTCCCTCCGGATTGAAACAGTGATGCGAAAATAGTAATTGTACACATCTCTGCGCAGTTTCGGGCGATTGCTCATTTCCTGGAAACAAGAACCCAGTTGTTCGACAGGTGGCTCTCCAATCAGCCCGCAGCAGCCCCATCGAGATACAGCGAAGCGGAACGGAGAACATACGTGTCTGCGTGAATAGCCAATGATCGGGCCTGTGGGGCGCCCAATTAATGTTAGTACAACACCTCCGACTCTATAATATGGGCCTTGCGCTTTGCTCGTTAAGATCGGGAGGGAGCATGACATAATCATCCTATTCGTCTATTAGTGCGTATCATCATGTCGCTACGTGAGTCTACCTGATATCGACCAGGATTCTGCCACTGACTCTCCCCTGTTTGGTCCGGGGGTGCATCATAGGTAGCCAACCGGCTGGTGCCCAAATTCGCGAACATACCCGATTCATAGTGGGTGGGAAATTCTCGAGGCTCCCGCCGGATCTTTCACCATGAGCGCTCCGTTAAAACTATTGCTGTTCAACAGCAGACGCCCGGCCTCACAGGCCATCGCCGACAAGATGATGTTATTTGAGCAACGGAAGAAGAAAGCTATCGAGCTGGCCAACCAGGCAAATGATACATTAAAAACGATACAAGCAGTCGGAGAAGCGTTTGGGAAAAACCTCAATATCTCCAACGAGGCCGTCAGCAGAGTTGTCGAAACCATTAAAATCGCCGCGAACTCCTTCGGCGACAAAGCCATCTACGCGACCTCATTTACCAGCGCCGTCGGCGCCGTCGGAATTGTCGCTAATGCGATCGCAACTTACCAAGGGGTTGGCGAGCTGCGAGCGATCGCAGGCCACCTGAAGAATATCAGCGACACACAGCGGGCGGAGCTCGCGCTCGCCGGTGGCGCGGCATTCGCAGAGAACATCTACGTGATGGTGAAATCCAAGATCGAAAAGTCGAACAGTGACCTCGACTGGTATTTCGTGTACCACCCAGACACCGACTGGACGTACCATTTCGAAGAAAAACTACGGACCAAGGGCACTCTAGGGCGGAATTTCATCGGTATCGTACACGATCTCGACGCCATGGTAGCTTTCATGCTGTCTGTCAGAGATGTCTACTCGGCGCGACATCCTCGGCGCGAACCGCCCTTCTTCCATCTACTAATCCCGGCATACGAGCCGATCATCATCCCTACACCACTCCTCATCCCAGAAAAGCTCCATCCATTCCGAATAGAAGGCGACATCCACCGCGGAAATTCCCTAGTGTGGATGAATCTGCCCGGAGTGGATGAGAAATTCGTTCAAAATATCGGTGTATTCGCGCCACCAAGGACCATATGGGATAACATCATGGTGCAAGGTAGCATCTCTCCACATGTACTTTTTCTCCCCAGCCAATTCTAACGCATCTCCATTTAAACAGTCGGTCTGGTGCAAACCCCACCGCCCCGTTTCCTGGGATCTAGTAGCAAGAGAATCGACGAAACACCACAACTGCCAGCACCCAGCGCTGCCCCGGCCGTAGAACCACCTGAGGAAGAGGCGTCGTCGATCAAAGCCAGTCGCGGATCTATCCGGCGTGCATCCACCTACGCACCTAGCGACGTGGGCTCAACTCGCAGTTCCCACTCGCATTCCCACCGACGGAGCAGGCGACACCGCTCCAACAGCGTGAGCTACATGACCTAATACTTTGGTTTCTCTTTCTTTCCTTTTCTCCGAAGCACATGAATATTCCCTGAACAACAGAACTATCTGGGGCGGCGTTACATTTGGACATTTGGACATTTTAGCATATATAAGAGTACAATACCATGTATCGAGTAGAACAAAAAAACTAGCAACATAATGAAAGAAACAGAAGATCAATCAAAACACCCAATTACAGCACAGAAATAATAATAAAAAAAAAAACCTAATAAACAAACCAATCCAAAGTAAAACTCCACTATTCACCGAAAGGCTCCAAGTTCTCCACCTCCAAGCCCTAAGACACCCTTACATGCATAACAAGAAAGCCCGACGTGGCCCAAAAAACCCACAGCCAACTCACACCTGCATCAAGACCAGACCGTTTCGTAAAATAGAACCGAATATCAAGTGGGGTTGGTGAGAGGATCAAGAAAGCCAGTTTCTATTCTGAAGGTGGAGTATACTTTAGTTACCTACTAGTTACTAGTAAACTAATTCTTTACTAACGTGAAGATAAGTTGCGGGGTCTATTTTTTTTTGTTTTTGTTTTTTTTTTTTTTTTTTTTTTTTTTTTTTTTTTTTTTTTTTTTTTTTTTTTTTTTTTTTTTTTTTTTTTTTTTTTTTT